>CAUYRT010033362.1:0-11188 GCA_963574885.1 Lepilemur ruficaudatus | reverse complement strand
GACAGATTGATAGTGTAAAATAATCATGAACCTCACAGCCTCTGAATTCCAAAGAATTTGGGCAGCTGGGCAAGAGCGATGACATTTGTGAATGATTTCACTTGCCCCCAAGGCCCAGTGCCTTATTAAACATAGAGTTTGGGCCAGTAGTTGTTACTGAAGGAAAAAGCAAACGCCTTTTTTCCTTCTACTCACACACCCAACACTGTACAAGTCTCTGACCAGATGTGTGGGGGGGGGGTTTCTCCCCCACACCGAGCAGTTCTCCAGCAGACTCACCAACTGGGTCCTCCATGTAATTCAGTTCAATTCTGACACCATCGACCTGGAGTCAGCACAGACCTTATGGGATAAGGGCTCAGTCCCACAAGCGTGCCCACACCCAGATGCCAATTACAAGCAGTAGGTTGTCACCTATGTTTCTGACCAACTTGCTATAAACCAAGGTTCCTGCTACCTCCTCCTTGGGCTTGATTAATTTGCTGGGATGGCTCACAGAACTCAGGGAGACATTTATGTTTACTGGTTTATTATGAAGGATGTTACAGAGAATAGTGATAAAGGGATGGACAGGGCAAGGCATGGGCGGACCCAGAGCTCTCACGCCCTCTCTGGGTGTGCCACCCTGGCAGCACCTCCGTGAGCAGCTTATCAACTCTTATCATTGGAGTTTTACAGAGCCTGATCCCCAGTGTCTCCCTGCCCCCAGGTTTTAGGCTATCTAGGGGTGCACTCTAAGCTAGCTCGTTAGCATAAAGGCAGGTGTTATGAAAGAGGATTCATTATGAATAACAAAAACACTCTTATCACTCAGGAATTTCCAAGCATTCTAGCTCGAAGATCAAATATATTTCATATTATACCACAGTTTCATTTTCCACAAAGCCTATCTTTCAGGCTTTCAACACTGCCAGAGTCAAGCCCTCATTAGACAGAAGCAAACTAAAAGTCTGAATACTAAAAACTGATATTTGGTTTTTAGCTGATATCAGAGTATACCAACTATTAATAATCACATCTTTAAATCTACTTATTACCAAAACAGAAGAGAGACTCTAACGTTGAGTAAAATATTTGACTACTGCTAACAGCTGCAGTTACTTTAAGTCAAGACCTGGCCCTGGAGGAAGGCATGGGGAAGAGATCCCATGGAATTGCCTCACCGCTATTGCTTTGCTGGAATTGGAGGGTGGTTCTACCAACTTCTAGGGAATTATTTATTGTGTTTTGGCTGTGACTCCATCTTGTTTGAAATGCATTTTATTGACCACTTTCTCACTCCATATACAAAGACTAATTTGATACAATAAACTCTAACACCACAGTGTACCTTATAGAAGAAAACAGATCTTCATGGCCTAGGGATTGGCAAATATTTCATTGAAATGACAAAAGGAACTAAACTTAAAAGAAAAAAAATGATAAATTGAATTTTATCAAAAAATCACATCTGCTCATCAAGAGATACCATTAAGGCCGGGGGCAGTGGCTCACGCCTGTAATCCTAGCACTCTGGGAGGCTGAGGTGGGAGGATCACTCAAGGTCAGGAGTTTGAAACCAGCCGGAGCAAGAGTGAGATCCCCGTCTCTACTATAAATAGAAAGAAATTAATTGGCCAACTAAAAATATATATAGAAAAAATTAGCCGGGCATGGTGGTACGTGCCTGTAGTCCCAGTTACTCAGGAGGCTGAGGCAGAAGGATTGCTGGAGCCCAGGAGTTTGAGGTTGCTGTGAGCTAGGCTGACACGGCACTCTAGCCCGGGCAACAGAGTGAGACTCTGTCTCAAAAAAAAAAAAAAAAAAGAGAGATGCCATTAAGAAACTGGAAAGGGAAGACATGAACTTAAGAGAAATAGCCATAGTAACACTATCTGACAAAAAAATTGTGTCCAAAATATATAAAGAGTTCCTGTAACTCAATAATAAAAAATGAACAAAAGATTTAAACACTTCACAAAAGATATGGATGGTCAAAAGCACGTGCAATGAATGTAAATCACCAGAAGCCATAAATTAAAACTATGAGACAACACTTCATAAATACTAGAATGGCTACAAAAGACCAGCATACCATACATTGGCAAAGATTTATAGCAACTGAATTCGTGTACATTACTTGTAGGAACATATTATACAATGGTACCTCTTTGGAAAACCATTTGGCAATCCATCCAAGGAAGTTCATATATTCATAACAGTGAAAAAATGAGAAGCAACTAAAGTGTCCATTAAATGAGGAATAAAATATGATACATATAAGCAACCAATACTAATCAGTAATAAAAAGAGTGAACTGTTGGAAAAACTTCAGTGAATATCAAAACCATGCTGCATGCTAAAGAGTCTGGACACAAAAATGCATGATTTCATTAACCTATATAAAGTACTAAAGCAAGCAAAGCCAATCTATAGAAATGGAAATCAAATCAGTGGTTGCCAAGGGTGGGAAGTAGGGAAGAGATTGCAATAGAGCACAAGGGAAATTTCTGGGGTGATAAAAACGCCCTACATCTTGTTTGTGGTGATGGTTACAAACATTTGTCCAAACTCATATACTATACACTTGTAATATACATTTTATTATATGTGAACCATACTGCTATGGTTTGAATACTTGTCCCCTCCAAAACTCATGTTGAAACTTAATCCCCAATGTGGCAGTATTTAGAGTTGGGGCCTTTAAGAAGTGACTGGCTCATAAGAGCTCTGCCCTCAGGAATGGATTAATCCATTCAGCGATTAATGAACTGAAGGGTTAATGGATTAATGAGTTATCCTGGGAGTGGAACTGGTGACTTTGTAAGAACAGGAGAGACCGGAGCTAGCAGCTCAGCCTCCTGGCCATGTGATGTCCTGTACCATCTCAGGATTCTTCAGAAAGTTCCTACCACCAAGAAGGCTCTCACCAGATCCTCCTCTCAACCTTGGACTTCTTAGCCTCCATAACTGTAAGTAATAAACTCCTTCTCTTCATAAATTACCCAGTTTCAGGTAGTCTGTTATGAGAAACAGAAAACAGACTAAGACACATACCTCAGTAAATATGATTTGGAAAAAAGGGATAAATCACTAATACATAGAAGAAAATAAAGGAATCCTAAACATTATTCTGCATAAAAAAAAATCCATACCCAAAAAAGACACACCATAAAATTCGATTTATACCAGGTCCAAAAGCAGGCAAACTACTTCATGCTGATAGAAATCAGAACTGTGGTCACCACGGAGGCAGGGGTAGGCAGGAACTGACTGTGAAGGGGTATGGGGGAACTTTCTGGGTTGATGAAATATCCTATATCTTGACAAGACATAGTTACATGGGTATATAAAATTACAAACACTCAAACTTAAAATCTACATATTGTATATAAATTATACTTTGATTTAAAAAAATGCATCTTACCCTCCCTTCTCCAAAGCATTTTACTGTGTATAGCTCTCTGCATTGGTGCAATGACTAAGGTTATTCCAAATTCCACAATAGGGCAAGGCCTCTATATAATTGAAAAACAAAACAGGATCTTTGAAATTGAGTCTGTCCCAGATAATTTAGAATGGAAACAGTGCCGAAATATCCAAGACAGGGCAGGCCAACAAACCCTGTAAGTGTGGCCACACAGAACATTCTTCACATTAATACAGACAGAATCAGTTACCTGTTCCTTCTGTGCCCCCAGTTTCTTTCTTTCTAGAACCAGCACTGGCTTCCTGCCTTCAGATCCAACTCCTGCTCCTTTCTGCTGCCAGCACTGCAAATCCCAGCAATAAAGCCCCTTCCTCTTGCTGAAATCTCTTCTCCTCCTTCAGACCCAGCTGCCAAGAACACTGGCTTTAGACACCATAGTCCATCCCCTTCTGACGGCTCTAGGCACCGGAGTCCTCCCTTCCACATCTATCGTCTTTTGGAATCCCATTTCAAAACAAACCAAAACAAAACCAGATATCCAGATTCAGATCTTTCTGAAACACAAATGATCAGAGCGGCAAACAAATGAAAAACACTTTCCCCTGAATGTCATTACTAAAGTAATCTAATTTAGTTCGTTTCTCTAGAAGTTTGTACTAAGTGACTTAGATTCTCAACAAACTACAAAGTCACTCTATCACCTACTTATAAAACTTCATGTCAACCCTCCCACCAAAAACCAAATTTCACTGAAATGAAATACTCCACATGACTTCAAAAGGTGTGAAGTAGGCCCAGATATTCAATATGCAGGTCAGAATAGTTCTGATTTGGTGAGAACCATTGCAAGAGCAGAAACAAGTCATCTTTAAAACACGTGCTTTGCATTCTGTTTTATCATATATAGTATTATTCCTTTTTACTTGCATGAGGCATTTGCTTATGAAATAATCATTCCCTTCCAAATTATGTTTATTCTCTGTATGTCTGTGGTTAGATCAATCTAGTATTAGGTGCAGCAGGAGGAATGTGCTTAACAAAACCGTAACAATGTTTTGAAGGTTTAGCTAGAAAGCCAACTGACCAGGTCTAGTCGCTGAAATGCAGTGTAGGTATCTGGTCAAATGCATGGAGTGGGGGTGGGGGAGTAGGGAAAAATGTTATTAAGGAAAAACTATGAATTGTTTGAGCTACTTTATAACTCCATAAATTGTAATGACTGATAGCAATGTGAAATAATTCTTGTCTATAGACATGCAAATGAGTTTTATCCAATGAACGGACAACATTCTTCTTCTCTCCCCCACAGAGGTTTGTTCTGGGTGGGGACCTGAAAAGTATGTATAGGACAGAACACGGTTACTGGAAAACTTAGATAGTGATCACAAAGCCTGTGAAAATAGCTGCAGGAGTCTGCAGAGTCCGGTGGTTGTAAATCTAGCTCTGACCACAGAGCTGGCATTCCTATCCCCCCTGATAAGGATAAGCTACCCACCCCTCCATTTATCTCTCCAGGATGTGACCGAGGCAGGGGTCCCAGAAATTAGTTGTCTGAAAAAATTTAACAGCAGCTGTTTGGCCCAGTTATTCAGTCCCCCAGGAAAATTCCTCTATAAAACCCAAAGTTCTCCCCTCTCTTGTGGTGGATGTTCTTTTGGCCTCCACCCATCTGTACCCAGATGCTCAAATAAACAGCATTTTGCTAAGGCTTCATGTGTCTCCCTCTGGGCTCCGGACCTACCAAAAACCAGTTTCAGTATTCCTCATCTATATAGCAATGTAAAATGATTCTTGTCTATAGACATGCAAATAAGTTTCATCCAATGGGGAGAGAACATTCTTCCTCTCTCCTCCATAGAAAACCAGTTTCAATATTTCTGATCTATATTTCATTACTCAATACTCAATATTTCTGATCCATAAATGTATCCATTCTTTGGATTCTCCTTTGATCTGGTAACTGCCTTGTTATCAACGAGTTAAATAAAACCTTTAACATGTGTTTATTTTCATATCTGCATGAGAGTCATGATTTTACCCTTTCCTGAAAATCATTTTTTTTTTTTTTTTTTTGAGACAGAGTCTCACTCTGTTGCTCGGGCTAGAGTGCCGTGGCGTCAGCCTAGCTCACAGCAACCTCAAACTCCTGGGCTCAAGCAATCCTCCTGCCTCAGCCTCCCTAGTAGCTGGGACTACAGGCATGTGCCACCATGCCCGGCTAATTTTTTCTATATATTTTTAGTTGGCCAACTAATTTCTTTCTATTTGTAGTAGAGATGGGGTCTCGCTCTTGCTCAGGCTGGTTTTGAACTCCTGACGTTGAGCGATCCTCCCACCTCGGCCTCCTAGAGTGCTAGGATTACAGGCGTGAGCCACCGTGCCCGGCCTGAAAATCCTCTTTTAATACTGGTTACCATTTATCATGCCGCTAGCCTATCCCAATAACCTCCTGTTTATTCCTGTGAATCTATATGATTTTCATACTAGTAATGAAATTACTGAGTCAGCTTTAACACTATGACACCTCGCTGCAAATGTTCCCACTTCCCAGCCTTAGGCTTGTTTGTTTGAGCACACACAAATAGGTGCTTCCTTCCCATTCCTTTCACACAAGGCAAATTCAACCTGAAATGACAATGCTGGCATTCATAGTCCAGAGGCGGTAATTTCAGAGAGGTACACAGCAGAGAATTTCACTGCAACTGCCAGCCGGCAGCTAGCCAAATTCGTCTTCGACTATTTACGCCTGAATCGCATTTACCATTACGCACCTTGAGAAACCATTGTTAATCTACTACCAGTAATGACTGAAGGAAACTGGTATTTTTGTCCATTTTAGCTCCTACTAAGATAATCTGAAGAATAACATATTTGGAAAGTTAGTTGCGTTTTGTTTAAAACGTGCGCACTAATGAAAAAACACCTGTGCCTTAGGAGACATCGCTGTGTCTCAATATTGATAGGCACAAAACATACGTGAGAGAAATCTTAGAAAACATTATTTCCTCACCTTTTTCAAACTTAAAGCACTCCACAAGTTCCAAATTTTTGCACATTTACAGCAGCAACGTTGAATCGATAAATAGATGCTATCCATGCTATTGGACTAATTAGGTCTCCTTTTCCAGCAGTGTTATGGGAAGGTGTGGTTGTGTTTTCTTTCAGATTCAATTAAAGTAGTTCTGAACAGAGCCCAGCTCTCTTAAATCCAAGTTCACCTTTCTTTTCCTAACTAGCACGGGCCTTTTAGCCATCCCTGGATTGGGATTTGGAACTCCGTGCTAACATTTCTTCTCAGCTGAAATCTGTGAACACGCGGTGTAAGCATGGGCGGGGTTGGCATTTTACCAGAATCGTGGTTTTATTTAATCTGCTTTTCCAGATGGCTGCAACGGAGGATTCCAGCCAGACCTACTTGGGCGAGTCCCAGCAGGGCTGCTGGCAGGATTGCTCAGAAGGGATGCAGCGCCGGGACGCGGGGCGGGCCTCCCATGCACCCCCGCCTCCCGCAGGCGACCCGGGCCCCTCGGAACCGCCGCGGCCGCAGCCCAGGTAGCCACCCTCGAACGCGGACGGAGAGGACACACTGCTGCGACAGAGGGAGGACGGCGTTTCTTCAATTCATTCGCCCCGGGGAATGTTCTTACCTACAGCAGGGGGTGTCCGTTCACCAAATCGCTCACTCGGGATAACCGAGCACCCTCGGCGGCCGGCGCTTCCAGGCGCTGAAGGTAGGGGCGGGGGCGGGGGCGGGAGCCAGGGGCGACCTGGAGTCCGAAGGCCACGCCCCCGTTGTTTTGCATATGCTAATCAAGGCTGCCGGGACCTTTCACCCAGGGCCCGAGTCTGTGGGCCAGTTTGTCCCAGGGCAAACCAGTCAACTCTGTAGCTGAAAGGAGCACTTAATGTCATATACTGACACTCAATGTCAACGCAATAAAGCAGGATGACCTGAATCCAATGTTTATCGTTTGCTTTGTTTATAAATATGTGCTTTCTTATGAATACATTTGTTTCTCCCAAAAAGCTTATGAGAGAGTTATGGCCAGCTATACTCCCCTCCTGCACACGAAGAACGCGAGGCAGAAGGAAGTAGCACTAGTGCATAGCGATTTATGTTTATTATCACTGTGTATTTATTTATTTGTTTTTTTAAGGAGGTGGGGTGGAATGGTTTACTGGCATTTCAAGAATCTTCTGATATAAGTAGTTCATACAGTAAAGTGATCTTATTAAGCAGAGGGCTTTTGTTAAAAAAAAATTATGAAATTCAAATTGGTTAAAATGGGAAAAAAATTTAAGAATGTTTTTGTTTTATCTGTTGGTGGAATCGAGAAAAACCGATTCTTAAGGGTAAACATTGCATGCTTTCTAAGTGCTGCTAGCAGAAGTGAGTTGATGAAAAGTCCCCCAGGTGTCTTGAGTCCCTGTCCTACTGGTGTGGATTTTCTATTCCTACCCTCCTGTGATTTGTGAAAAGTCTGTCTATAAATTACCAAGCAGCACGTTGGGTAAAGGAGTGCCTTGCTCATTGTGCAACAAGGTCCTCTTGCAGATTGCTGGGTTCTTCCAGAGAATGGTGTGAAATTTCTTAAAGGTGTCACTGTTTCCTCCACACATCTCTATGAGAGATGGCCTCAAATTGGATCTTGAGAAGCTTTAGTTTACTTCTGTTTCTCTGATGATTATCTCAAGGCCATAGGCTAAGTCACAAGAGATCATTCATTTATAGAAACATAAATTGATGTATTTGCAAATGAAATGATGTGAGATCTGTATTCAACGCCATATGATCCAGTACTGGAAGGAATGCAGGTAAGGTCGCAGATGACAAGAGATAGGCCATGTGTTACTTATTGATGTTGGTGATGGTTCTTAGAAATTTACTGTGTTCTCCACTTTTGTGCATGTTTGACATTTTCCATAATAAAAAATGTTTTAAAAATCATTTGTTCCTTAAGTTACTTATTGAGTAAATACTGTGGGCAGATACAGTTCTCCGTGCTTAGGGTTCATCAATGAACAAAGTTAAAAATCTCTGCCTTGTAGAACTCACGTTCTGCTTGGGGTGGGATGTGGCAGAGGGAACACCGAACAGTGAACATGGTAAGTTCATGGATTTTATGGTGTATTAGAGGGTATTAAATGCTGAGGATCAAATGAGAATGTAGATCTGCCGGGGAAGAGGATGGGGAAGAGGACTAGGGCCTGAGACTTGGGGTTCCAACGTAGAGGAAGAAGCCACAGGGAAGGCTGAGTGGGAACAGCAGCTGGGGGCGGGGGAAGCTAAGCGGCAGTGAGGAAGTTCATTAGGGAGGCGGGAGGAAAGCCAGTGGAGGGAAGTGTAATCCGAAGGAGGGAGGGAGTGATCAGTTGTGTCAAATGTCACTGGGAGGCCAAATGAAAGGCCCTGTGAAGGCCAGGGGCGGTGGCTCACGCCTGTAATCCTAGCACTCTGGGAGGCCAAGGTGGGAGGGTCCCTCAAGGTCAGGAGTTCAAAACCAGCCTGAGCAAGAGCGAGACCCCATCTCTACTAAATATAGAAAGAAATTAATTGGCCAACTAAAAATATATACAAAAAATTAACTGGGCATGGTGGTTCATGCCTGTAGTCCCAGCTACTTGGGAGGCTGAGGCAGGAAGGTTGCCTGAGCCCGGGAGTTGGAGGTTGCTGTGAGCTAGGCTGATGCCACGGCACTCACTCTAGCCCGGGCAACAGAGTGAGACTCTGTCTCAAAAAAAAAAAAAGAAAGAAAGGCCCTGTAGTCAGCTTACCTAGCTAAGGGATGCAGGGTCTCTTGCACTGGTACTCAACAATGTGGCAGCAACGATGTACACAAAAATCTACTTGAATAGCTCATACAGGAGTGGAGAAAAAGTGACCAGGCAAAGAAAAACATCGGGAAGCTGTTATCGTATTTGACTTTAATTTATCTGTTTTCCTCTTAGACCTTAACTCTTTGAAGGCAAAAGCTTGTTTATCTTCGGATTACTAGGGCTTGGCTGGATCCTTGCCCAATATAGCAGTCATGTATTAGCTGAATGAATGAATAAGTAAAAAAAAAAAAAAAACATGTGGAGAGATGGAGTGAAGCTTTAACTTGCCATACCAGGGCTGTCCAACACCACTAACTGTAATTCAGGTGCAAAAACACAGTATGAGAGGATCTATAGGTGAGCACAGGAATTTTCCTCTGGGACACTGATGAACAAAGGTTGGGGATTTACTTTCAATTTTCTTTCTTTCTTTCTTTCCTTCTTTCTTTCTTTCTCTTCATTTCTTTCTTTCCTTCCCTCCTTCCTTTCTTTCCTTTCTTTCTAGATCTATGGGGTACAAGTGGTTTTTTTGTTACACAAATGAATTGTATAGTGGTGAAGTCAGGGCTTTTAGTGCACAGGTCACCCGAATAGTATACATTGTAGGGGACAGGCAGTTTTTGATCCCTCCCCTCCTCCCTATTTCTGAGTCTCCCAAATTCCTTATACCACTCTGTATGACCATGTATACCCCTTGTGTAGCTCGCACTTATAAGTGAGTACAATTCCCAAATCTCTATATTTATTGTAAAATCTGCCATCCAACAGTATAGGACCAATCACCCACTAGCCGAAACCTATCCCAAGTCTCTAAATACCACCCATTGTCTTTTGCTCTGTTGGCCTCACCCATTCGGGATGCACAGATATAGAACAGAGAGACACGCTTGAATGAGGAGCGATTATTGTTTTTATTAAGAAAGAGTTGCCTTCTTTTTACAGAGACGTGGAAACAGGAACAAAGTCAACGTACAATATGAAAAAACAGTTCATCGTATTTTTTCAAGAAAATGAAATATTACCTATCATGATTTTATTTTAACCTCATAATATAAATCTATTTTTGACAGGAGTGGTTGTGCTTGCACTCCGAATACTGATAATATATGCTGGTTTTTATCTTTTTTTTCCAAATGAAGGCAAGATTACATGACAGAGAATATCTGCTTCCCAGATGCTAAGTCCTGGAGGATACAGGAAGAAGGAACTGGAGTAGTGAGGACGCCACTGTGAAGGGACAGAAACAACCCTGCAACTTCCAGAGTACAAGGGACTGCCTGAGCAGCTCCAGTACCTGGAGGCAGGTGAGGCACGAGGAAGCCCACAGGGGGCGGAGAAGAAAGTCTCCTCAAATGCTGTGAGCCAAGCCCCAAGCATTTACTAGTCTAGAGGCAGAGCCAGCCCCCGCCTAGCAGCAGCACTGCCTCTTGCAGCCACAGCTCTGCTGGCAGCAGCACTTCCGCTGGCAACAGCCCTTCCCACAGCCACCGCCACAGCCACACGAGCTGCAGGAGCGGCGGCAGCAGCAGATGACGGGCGTGCTGCAGCACCCCCCACAGCAGCCTCGGCAGCCGGGGCAGCAGCTGGAGCAGCAGCCCACGCGGAAGCACCTGCAGCCGCCACCGCCACCGCTGCAGCCACCACCGCAGCCGCCACCGCAGCCACCACCGCAGCCACCACCGCAGCCACCACCGCAGCCGCCACAGCCACAGCAACCCATGGTGTCAGTAGAGAGGACTCAGGCAAAGTGAGGAGGGAGGACTCAGGAGAGGTGAGGCAGATCTGATGCCCCCTTCTGCTGGCGGAGGCCCTTATGTACCACCACCCCACGTTATTTTTAGCCCAATATCCACGGGACAATCTCACAAGACCTTTTATTTACTCCCTTCTTGAGTACCCTGGACATGATGACGTTGCTAATTTTAGCACAACAGTCTCCTCAGAAAGCCTGTGAGTGCTGCG
>CAUYRT010033361.1:0-36764 GCA_963574885.1 Lepilemur ruficaudatus | reverse complement strand
CCCCCCCCCCCCCCCCCCCGCCAAAAGCTGATATCCTTAATAATGAGAGAAATTCTGAATTTTTATTTTAAAACTGTGGGCAGGAACCCAGCATTCCTGTGGCCTAGCTACATTTTTTTTTTCTTTTCCTCTTTTCTGAGCAAGCTGTGTAGGCAGCTTTTCTGGGAAGCACTACATTGAAGCGAAGGGCAAACGTGCTGTAGCAGAGTTCTCAAGTGTTTTACATGCCGAACTGGGCACTCAGCAGAGCAGCAGTTAGCAAAGTGCAAAGCTCAAAGATCCTGAAGAAAGGTTGGGAAGCCCAAGGCTGAGGACTGGCTCTATCTAGATAGTAAGAACAATGAGTAATATTTAGTAAACTGTGTCAGACACTGTTCTGAGCTCTTTATACATCAAATCATTTAGTTATAACTATAAGAAAGGAATTAGCTGGCATTGGAGGTAACTCAGAGGGTGTTTGTGTGTCACCACCTGACTATTCCAAGGGACCCGTGTGTTCTCACTGAGGTTAAGAATCCTAGAGTACTGCTTGAAGGAAAATGTATATAGTAGTCAATAGTATATATGTGTGTGTGCACACACATACATGATGTATACCATCAACAACAAAAACGGACATGATAGTAGATTTTATAATCCCATCAGTAAGAAGAAAGACCATGTCACCATTGGCAAAAATCTATATTCAAATCCTATTATTACCTTGCTTTCCCACGTTTATCAGAGGCCATGTTCATACTGGCCTCGTCAAAAAAGTTACGTCCACTCCTTTTTGGCAAACATTTATGCATAATCTGGTCAATAAATTTTCAGATTTTTTTGAGTACCTGTCCCGGCATATTTTTTTAATTAATTTGCCTCACTTGTATCTGCTAGCATCTGTCTTTCTGCCTTCAAATTTTTCAGCCTTTGCTGAAGTGAAGTTGATCTGGAGCAAAATTGGAGGTGCGGTTAACTTGCTGTGTATGAAGTAAGTTTAAAAGTGGATGTGTGTGTATAAAACTCATCACTTTTATAGGCTAACCTGTAATATATGGTGGTTGGTTACGGGGCTGCACAGGACTAAGAGGCCACAAGATGGCAAGCTAACAATGGAAATGTGTGTGTGTAGTTAAGGTCTGGAAACCGAACCAGAAATTACCTTTTCATTATTTTGTATTTATACTTTATAAGGGACATGGGCTAATATGCAGTATTCATTTATATTTTTAATATGTATAATAAGTTAAACAGTTATTAAAGTACAGTTTTTAAAAATTGGGAGATGACTGTGACACATTAGCTATGGGTCCATTTTAGGATAGACCAGCCTTCATAATAGAAACAGACCAGAGCCACATTGAATATACGTATTTAGTTGTCTAATACAGTAAAAAAAAAAAAAAGTCTAACACAGTTGATCATTATATGGATATGCCAATATTCCAAAGATCTTCGAAACAATTTTGTACAGGAAATTTCTGGAAAACTGGATTTGGAGTTCAAAAAACTGAATTCTTGCTGTGTTACTTCATTTAACATTGGACAAGTCACTTTATCGTTGTAGGTTGTAGTTGTCTTATTTCTAAGTATTTTTAAGATTTCTTCGAATTCCAGAATAATACTATTTTTGAGTTTTTAAAACATAGTTATGCTGCAAGGTTTAGGAATATGTTCATTGTTACCGAGCAACTACTGTGGGTTAAGCCCTGAAGGCACAATGAGGAAGGGACAGAGTTCTTGCCTGCATTCACAGTGCTTACAGTTTAGAGGGGGATACAAATGTATAAGCAAATACTGTTGGGATAAGTGATATAATAAAGCCATGTATTGGTAATTACAATACCTAACACTTTTAAATAACCTCTATGTGCCAGTGCTTCACATAGATCATCTCATTTAGTTTGTACAGGAGCCCTGCAAGATCCATATTACTTATCCCCATTTTACATCACATTTTGCCCTCTGGAAGAAATATTTGATCCAAGCCTTGAAATAAGATTGGAATTTCTCAAAGTTGAAAAAGAAAAATGAAATCATACAAACTATTAAGTACTCTCCATGTCACTGTGGTGCCATGATTTTAAAGAAGATAAATCCTTTTGTAACCAATTCTATGGAACTACATAAATTGTAGTGTGATGTCCTGTTATTATACACAAAGTTTGTTTTCTAAAGGTGATTTAACTAATCAGAGGTCTTTCTGCAGACTCAGGTTTTTATAGTAATATAGCCAATGCAGCATCTCATTTTGGCATTGCCCAGTAGATATGCTAGATACTTACAGAGTTAAAAAGAAATTTGGAGGTCATATAGCTATACCTCCCATACAATCCAGAAATATTCTTGACCATCCCTTTCAATATTAGGATCTCACTCCTTTATCATTTCATTGAGGCAGTTCAAATTAATAGAACGTTCTTATATTAGGTAAAAAAAAAATCTTTTTGATTTTCACCCATAGGTCCCAATTCTGCAACCTTGGAAATGAAATAAGCTATTTGTCTCTCAAGCATTGGGAAAATAATTCTCTATAGTCTGGATACAAATCTCTGCTAATACAGGTTTAAATTAACTTTTTAAAAATAGTCTCATACTATGCTTTGCTCATGTTAAGGTGGTGGACAGCTAAAACTCCAAGGACTTTATGTGGTGAACTAATGTCAATCCTGGTCTCATATAAAAATCTTAAATCTTGATGCAGAATGTTTACTTGTTCCATTTCAACTGACTTATTCTGAACAAAATTCTACCCTACTGAATTTTTTTTTTGTCAAATTCTGCCATTCAACATACTAGACATTTCAACAGGCCTTCTGTGTCTTCATACTGGTCACTAATGTGAATATAATCAGGAACTGTTTGGGGCTATAAGAAAAAGAGATTAACAAGGCAATAACTTATGTCCAGTAGAAGTTAAGTTGTCTTTCACATAAAAAAAAATAAATGAGGAGACAGGCAGTTCAGGGCTGATAGGGCAATTCCATAATGGCATCGGTCAGTATCTTCTTCATAAAGTCTCTCATCCGTCCTCAAAGTCACCTCATGGCAGAAGATATTCCCTGCAGCACTGTGATGTCTCAGGCAGGAAGGAGTGGGAAAGGGAAAGACACATGCAGGCTAGGTCAGCTGCACTTTTTAAGTAACTTTTCTCAAAGCACCAGCCAAAAAAGTCTCCTTAGCTTTGGCAAGAAGATAGTCACAAAGCTACTTCTACATGCAGAGGAGATTAAAAATGTACTTTTTTTTTTGCTAGGCCCATTACCATCCCCAACGCCATCAGGGTTCTTTTAGGTGAAGAGGAATAAATACTGGGTAGATGAGAGATAGGAGAGGCAAGAGGAACACAGTTTTTTCGTAAGAAACACTGAGCTCCTAAGTATCAGGGACCTAAACTATGGGGATACACAGATATAAAGAGATGAGTAAGATAAAGTCCTTGACCTTAGTTCCTAATGTCACCATCAAATTAATGTAATTACCAGCAGTCTGCTCTGAGAAGATTAGTTAGGTTAGCTTATCTTCCACAGAAAGTCAAATCTCAAGTTACTGCACTTTTCTTTGAGATAAATACTTTGTAAACGAAAGCTCTTGGTTAACCTAGTGATTAATCCTTCTTTTAATAACAGGGTATTGGTGATCATCAATTTAGTTAATAACATTTTTATAGCAAGAATGTGGTGATTGCATTGCTTGTTTTGTCTCCTCTGGTCCCAATCTATAGCACAGAGTTTAATAGTGACCCTTTCCTAAAGAGTAGGAATCTAGGCTGGGCATGCTGGCTCATGCCTGTAATCCTAGTATTCTGGGAGGCTGAGGCGGGAGGACCCCTTGAGGTCAGGGGTTTGAGACCAGCCCGAGCAAGAGTCTTTACCAAAAACAGAAAAAATTAGCCAGGCATGGTGGTGCGCACCTGTAGTCCCAGCTACTCGGAGGCTGAGACAGGAATATTGCGTGAGCCAAGGAATATGAGGTTGCGGTTAGCTGTGATGAAGAGTAGAAGTGTAGAGTGCACTTCTTCCACTTCCTAGGATTCATCCCCAGTTCTGCACCACAGCCATTCTGTCCATCTCTGCTCTGACAGGAGGCATTAATGTCTGAAATTTTTCTTAGATAAAAAAGTATCAACAGAAATTACATGTATTACTTTTCTCTGAACAATATTGTTTCATTTTCCTTTGTAATAGAAACAAATTTAGTAGAAAATTAATTTTCTGTAGCTGGGGAAGATCTGATACTTTACCTTTAAATAGGTGGGAATGTTGACATATGTGGGTGATATCCAGAACTCATTTCGCTTTGCTTTGAGACAATATTTGGGCACATTATAGTATTTTAAAAGATAATCATCTCAGAATGGAAAAATTTTTTATTAGACTGTCTGACACAGTGGAAACAAGATGGGTTTATGGGAAATTCTCAGAACTCCCCACAATCACAAATGTCTTTTAAAGCTGAAGGAAGATTTACTTTGTGAAAAAAGACCCAATTTTATATTAGAGAAAGAACTTCTGGTAAGTTCTTTCTGGTAAGTTCTCTCCCAAAACACTTCCATCAGGTTTTTGTCATAGAAATTTAATTGAATGCTGACATTTTTTGCCTCCACATGTTCTACTGTTGCTTCTTGCTTTTCTAATCAGTTGTTTAAAGAGCTATGAAATGCCCCCTATCTTTTGTGTTTTGAACACTACTAAAAATACAAACAAAATAAAATGTAAACAGAACAAATTGGTGTTGATGTTTAAGAAAAATGTCACATGTAATGGGATGTGAGCTACAACAAAGAGAGATGGTACTGTGGGCTTTTAAATTGTTTTACTTACTAAAATTTTAACAGAAGTAATGTGAAACAAAAGATTTATAAAGAAAAGATTAATCTCCCCCCCCAATGGTAACCAGTGTTGAGATCCTTCTACAACTTCCCCCCCATTTACACAAACATAAGTATACACATGTGAAGGTTAGGAGGCTCGATACTTAGAAAGGGTGGGTACAAGAAGTGTTCTTTTCTTTTTTTACTATTATACAGGAAAGAAATTTATGAAGAAGGTGGCTTTATTAGGACTTTCAGTTGCAAGACAGAAATCCAACTTGAACCAGCTTAAGCAAAAAGGAATTTATCTTTCATGTAACTAAACTACAGAAAGGGTAGAGGTGGAGCCAGGCTTGGGGACGACGGGATTGAAGAATTCAAACATCGTCAAGTCTTTCCTCTCTCATCTTCACAGTCCCTCAGGAAGACGAGCCATAGCCACTTGTAGCTCTGGGCATTCTTTCATACAAATGCTAGAAAAAATTTCCTGCCAGCTCCAGTGAGAAGGATCCCTGTGGCCAGAAGCAAGGTCTGTAATCAGAAAGAGTGTGGGGGCAAGTGCTGAACAGTCAAAGTAATCACTGCAAGTCAGGAGTGGCTTGCTTCTGTTTAGTGATCTGGAATGCCTCGTGTGGCGGGAAATTGATTTAAAGTTGGTTATCTTTACTAGCTGCGTGTATCTGACAGAAGTGACAGCCTTTCCTCATCTCTAGGGTTACGGTCTTCTCTATGGGCACCAGAAGGTTTCAGGAAGGACCAAGTGAGATGATGCAGTGAGAGCAGGACACAGGTGTAAGATACTCTATTTCAAGGGCCGGGCGCAGTGGCTCATGCCTGTAATCCTAGCACTCTGGAAGGCTGAGGCAGGAGGATTGCTTGAACTCAGGAGTTTGAGATAAGATACTCCAATTTTCCCTCCATGACCATTAATGAAAGTGGACATCTTGAGCAGGAATTATGCATTACATCTTAGAAGGTGCATAGCACAGTGTCTTGCTCCCAGGTACTCAATAAATGTTAATTTACTGATAAGAGAATTAAAATGATACAAATTCACTGCCAATTTCTGTCCATCAAATGCTTTGGTTCTTCACTGGCACCAAGAAAGCTTTCAGAATGTTCTTACAGACAACTCATTTTGTAAGTTAAGGTACTATCAAAAATGCTTAAACATGGAAAAATCATTCACCTTCCTATTTAAACATCTTCATTTCCATTGCCCTTACTCACACTACCTTTCAGTTTCTTCCCTGTACAAAGTGGAAATGCAAAGAATGTACATGTCCAAGCAGTCAAACCTTTTCTGTTGAGCAGAGCTTGTCATAACTGTATGAAGAAGCTGAGCTCTCCTGAAACAGTTTTGGCATCAAACTCATCCTCAGACTGAAAAGGTCCCATGTCTTCATTCCAGTTCTGCACACTGAAACCCTATTTTCTAGATTCCATGATCAGGATCTCAAAAACCTTAAACTTCTATAACCACCTATCATTGTCAAAAAAGTCAAATCATGGTAACTTTCATTCATGAAGGCTAGATGTTTCCCTGTAAAATGGTAAAGTACGTGGTTGTAAGCTTGTAAGTTCAGCAGTGATCCATGGTATAAATTAAAGAAAGGGGGAAACCACAAAGTTCTTCTTTTTCTCTGTTGTCCAGGACACAGTCTTTCAGACAGAGATTATGACAACTGTTGGTGACATGGTCTGTAGACTACATAATGACCCAAATAACCTTCACTGTGCATGAATTGTAATGAGACATTTTATTCTAAAGAGGGCAGGGCATGGAAGATGTGACATAATTGGTTTTAGTTAAAATCACATTTTTAGGCACTGACTTTTTGTTAAGAAATTCCCAGAGGAGAAGAATGATTTCTGAGCTATCTTAACCAAGCAGTGTTGCAAATCCTGTTCTAAAATTGTCAGAACAAATTTTATTTCACATAATAATCATACCCTGTGCAATCAAGCAAAGATATCAATGACAGCCAAAGAGCAATGCAAAATACCTTAATTTTTATTCTGGAGAAGTTCACATATGTTAGAGTATTAAATTCAAATATACCTATAATTTTTTTTTTTTAAAAAAAGAAAAGTAGAAGAAAGTTCTAGTCTTCAAAATAAGTAATAACATTGCATGCACCAATGTAACAACATAGTACGCATTTTATTATCTGTCCTGGGAGGAGATGCACTGGTAAAATGTAGGTAAACTGTGACATATTGTATAGTACATTGTGAATTCCTTGTCATAAAAGGTCCAACAACGCAAACATTTTAAAAATATTCCAATGTTCTTATAAAGAGAAGTGTTAAGTAATTATAAAGTGAGCACATTCTTTGTCTGTGGCCTCTCCTCTTCCCTATCTTTGTGCTGCTTTCTGTGGGACCTACGTTCCCCTTTGTAACCTTTTCAGATGTCTGCTGGTTCAGGCTTTAGTGGAATATCTCCCAGTAATATTTGCACTAAATTTGGAGACCGCTAGACTGATGACTTTCTTCCCTCTCCCTTAGTCCACTTATTTCCTACAATACCTAAACTGGTAGGGCTGAGCTCGGGGGGGCCTTTCCCCAAGGCTGGGCCTTCTCATTGGATGTGCTTCTGTGTGCCCTCAGTTAGCTGCAACCCTACCCTACACCATAGTCTTTCTCTACAAAGACTGAGTAGGACTGAGTGAATGGAGCCTTGGCTGCCACTTTGGAAAGATCGCCAGTGCCTCCATTTCAGCTTTGAGGCAATCACATTTATCAGAACTGTCACTTTTTATATTTGCCAGTTCATTGTGCATGAATTGTAATGAGACAGTTACAAAAAATAGAAAACCTACATAGGATTTCCTTTTCTGACAGACCTAAGCTCTTAAAAGAATGCTGTTAGTTGGATTTCTTCAGACTAATTTGCAATTAACTATTCAAAGATAACTCATGTGTCCACAAAATGGAAAACCCTACAACAAAACACTGACACCTCTATCTAGTGTTCACAACTGAGAGCATATTAACAATATAAAAAAATTCCTCCCAAATGATATTAAGGCTGACACCCTTTGTTTTCCAACCCAGCTAGCCCTTGCTTACCAGGGATGCAGGCTTTCTTTAACCTTCTTTTGTATCACAAAGTAGCTTTGCTTCAGGTTGCTGAGATGTGTTTATGGCCAAGACTGAATGGTGATTCTGAAGTAGGGGAGGGGCCTCTATCTCACCACACTCAACATATCTGAGGTTGTGGCACTCACAAACTGAAGACTTGAATTTTTTAGAATATTTTTGGAGATAGCACTTAGTAGAGCACTTGAGAACCAAAAAACTCAGTTCAATGAAATTCAACACAATGCACGAGCATGAGGTAATGACCAAGAAGAGGATGAAGATCGTTTTCTCAGTGGGTTTGGAGATGAAGCAGTCCACAGTGTTGGGACAAGGCTTCAGATCACACTTCATAAGATAGGGAACACTAAAGCCATCATACAGCTTATAAAATAAAACAAGGAAGCCAATTTCAAAACCAGTTTTAACAATGAGGCTGATAAGATAAGTGTACCACAGGCCCCCATCCATTGTACTTGGGTTGACATAGAGTTTCTTTCTGTGCCTTTTCTCTCTACCTTCACGGTAGGCTACATGTAGAACCACCAGAAGCGAAGGTGTGGAGACCATGATCAGCTGTAAGGCCCAAAGTCTGACCTGGGATATAGGGAAGAAGTAGTCAAAACACACATTTTCACAACCAGGCTGTCGAACGTTGCACTCAAACTCTTTCTGCTCATCTTTCCACACGTGCTCTGCTGCCACCATGTAGACCAGCAAACGAAAGATGAACACGACAGCCAGCCAAATACGCCCGATCCCAGTTGAGTATTTATTTACTCCACTCAGGAGGTCTCTGAGGAACATCCAACTCATGACTTAGGCTCAAAAAATTGCAAGACTCTGCAAAAGAAAACAATTTCACGTGATTCACTTATTTCTAGTCTATTGATCATTTCTACTGTTTTTATTTGAGGGATTATGGAAGATAAACTCCAATTTCTGCATTATAACAACTCTAAATGTTGTAGACTCTCTAAGAACCCCATAGGCTATGCTCACTTTCATACAAGATGATGGACTGGTCCATGGACATAATTTATCCCATGCCTACTCTCATTTAAAATTTGGTTGATCATCCCACACACACACTATCTTATTTTCAAACAATTCTGTGGTTGGCAAGATCTTTCTAGTTTATTGCTTCCCTCTAAAGGTGAATGGGTTATGTTTCTGATCTGGAAAGAATTAGACATGAATCGCAAAAGGACTCTTGAGATGTCCTTCACATGCCAGTTGAAGTTGGGGTCTCTACTCAAGTTCTCTAATTTGTTAATGCCTTAAGAGTTATTCGCTACCCCTACCTCCTTTCAGTTCCCGTATCAGCACCTCAGCTTGCATATAATTGGATAGTGAAAAATGAAGCTCTCCAACATGAATTTCCTTCAACTCATAGTCCCTTAACCTCCAGACTGAGGGTCTCACTCTGTTGCCTGGGCTAGAGTACAGTGGCATCATCATAGGTCACTGCAACCTCAGACTTCTGGACTCAAACCATCTTCCTGCCTCAGCCAGAAGTAGCAGCAGGGATTACAGCGAGTGGCTGGGATTACAGGTGTGTGCCACCATGCCTGGTTAATTTTTCTATTTTTTGTAGAAATGGGGTCTCACTATTGCTCAGCCTGGTCTTGAACTGCCCTCAAGCAATCCTCCCACTTTGGCCTCCCAAAATGCTGAGATTACAGGCATGAACCATCATGCCTGGCCCTAATTTACCTTCTTCCAAATTTACCCAGTTTGGAAGGAAAGATCTCTCTCTTCTTACCTGAAAATAATCATTCCAACACTACATCCCATTCTTGATGTATCCATTTTCCCTGTTCCATAGTCTGTATCTTCAACCTCCGCTATCCCCTTCCTGTCAGCACATAAATATGCTTAAGTGTTGTCTGTTTGAGGGGAGGAGAATCTTCATAGCTTATGTTTCTGACAATCTCTCTTTATTCTTTATCTCTAATACTTCAACTGTTACTTACTCTCAACTCACTGAGTCTAGTTTTTCCGCTCATCATTGTACTTAACTTTTCATGCTAAAGTTAGCCCCCAACTACCAAATCTTCTGGACCCTTTGGATTTTATTTAATTTTCTGTGACATTTGACACTGTTTCCTGCCCTGTGTTCCCAAAGCACTCTCAGCCTTGAGTTCCATACTGCTCTACTTTCTCTTCCTGTTGTGCTTCTCTTGATTGCTTCATCTTAGTTTTCTTTGTCCGGCTCTCAAAAGTTCTGTCCTCTGCTCTTATCTCACACTGTGTGCTCTCCCTGGAAAATGTCAGTCATTTTCACGGAGTCCACTATTTCTTTGAGGTTCCTGACTCTCAAATCTTTGGCTCCTCCCAAGACCAGGGCCCATATCTCACAGCCTCCTGATTGTCATCTACATGTCCTACAGGCACTCCAAACTTTGATACATCTACAGCTGAATTATTATCTTCCCTGCCCTTTGATTTCATTGTCTTATTGAATGGCAGCACCAACACCTAAACACGCAAGTCAGAAATCTAGTATTCATCTTAGACTCCTCTCTCATGGTCCTTTTTCAATTGCCCACCGAGTTCTTTGGATTCCTCCTGCATCTCTCTCAAATTCATCTCCAAGTCACTGCTGAAATCCCTCTTACCTATACCACCCTCCCACCACTTTCTGTTTCCGGTTTCATCATCATCTCCCCTCCCCTCCTGGTACATCCCAAGTGCTGTTTAATTCTCTCTTACACCTCTCTCCATCTCTTGCTCTTTTACCTATAAAAGGTATTGAGACTCTGGGGAGCCTTCTTTTTCATTTAAATGACATTGTCTTTCTACCACTGCCTATTTCCATATTATCTTATCATTGGACTTCATGGGATGTGCCATGATTTATTTTTTGTTGTTTTTGGGCTCACCATATGATCAGCATTTTGTTCTGTGTGTGCTTTTGAGTTGATCTCTTGCAACCACCCTGAAAGGTGGTTTTGTTTTTTTGTCTTTTTGTGTTTTATGAGGGTGGTGGTTTTGTTCTTTCAAATGAGAAAGCAGACTCTGAAGGCACATTCCTAAGGTCATAACATAAGATGCAGAGCAGAGTTCAAGTCCATTTTCATTACTCCAAAAGAAGGTTTCTCAATACCGGCACCATTGACATTTTGGGTTGGATAATTCTTTGGTTCAGCAGCTGTCCTATGCATTGCAAGGTGTTTAGCAGCATCTCTTGGCCTTAGCAGCTAGATGCCAGTGGCAAACCCCTTCCTCAGCATTTGTGACAACTAAAAATGTCTCCAGACATTTCCAGAGAGAGGGGACAAAATCTCCCTAGTTGAGAACCACTGCTTTTAACTTTCTACCATAACCAGTAGATGTGGGCTAGAACTCCAGGACTGACACTATTTTACTTTGTGATTTCTCAGGTGAAAACCTTGCCTTTTTCAGGTCCTGTTTCCTATTACAAAAATTAATTACTTCTTGTTTCTTCCATAGACTCAGCCAAAAGAGAATCATGGAAATGGTACTGTGAAGGAAACCAAGGGGTTAAGAAACTTGGGATATTATTACAACAGCACACCTGTCGGAGAACATCACATTATCTCTTACAGAGGGAACAATACTGAGCAAGCCCACAAGCTAGAGCGCTGAGAAGATAAATGAAGGTTAAGAGGTATTTTCAGGGTAAACAAAGACACATGTACACAATGCCATATTCAGTAGGGAATAAATACTTCAATGTCCTTGTTTTTCAGAACACAAACAAAATTATATTAAGTAAAAAGGATTCTTAAATCTACCTCAAAGGCTAGTGTCTTCATGAATTATTAAAAGAAAGCCCCAAAGATTAAAAAGAAAAAAGGGTTACGTGTTTGCCTATGACATATGTCATTGTGCATTGTCCTTATTATTCGAGAAGATACTTATGTAATGTTATAAAACATTTGAAAGTACCCGGTTGGACATTTTAGAGAAGGGAGGAAGGTAAGAGACTATGTTGCTAAAAGAAAAGCAAGAAGAAAGTGACTGATCTTTGAATAGAATCAGAGGACTGATGTCAACACGCATCAGGATTATGACTTTCATTTGACTGATAAGTGCCCCTCCTGTTTGCAAATTTTTTGCTGATGGAAAGACAGTGGATTTCCTGGTGGGGGAGGGGTGTTTTAATGTTAGTTCCCTTTCAACCAAGGTGGATAAGAGATTAGGCATAATGTTAGACTCTGTGGGTTCAAGTCCAAGCTCATCTGTGATGGTAATGGTACCTACCTCATGGGGTTTGTGAGGTTTTCACGAGTTAATATGAGTAAAGCCCTCAAAGCAGGGTCTGACACATGATAGGTGCTCAGTCAGCATTATCATTATTATTTTCTTATTTTGCCATTGAAAACTTTTTCCTGGTGTCAAAATCTTTCTAGTTCATAAACTTAATACCCATTATTTAATTTTACTGCACATAATTTAATACATATTGAATTATTTAATGCAAGTTAAATATATTTTTTCTCTAGGTCTGATCCTGTGAAGGTGGACTATAGTCAGGAATCTTCATATAATAGACCTTTAAACACTTGAAATCAGTGAAGTCATTAGCACAATGTTTTTAATCTCTTAATAATAATTCCAGGTTTTCTCCTTATTTTTAATAAGAGCTCTTAATTTTTCCCTTTCCTTAAATTGCCAAAGATCACTTCTAGTTTTTTAAAAGTTCCACTTACCAATTCTAATGTACCAGTTTTCCTATGACTTTCTCCTTTCTCTTAAGAAGTAGCAGTTAACTTCACAGGAATTTAGTTTGGAAAAGTCAATTAATCAAACATTTCAGAAAGTAAAATGTTAAATATTCTCAATATCAGGAATAATTTTGGAAAGTTGCAAATTTTCCCCAAACATTCTATCTAAATTTAAAGTAATTATGGGGAGAAGATGCTAGGACAATTGGATTTCCACATGCAAAAGAATAACATTGGATCCCAACCTCAGACCATTTACAAAATTAATTCAAAATGCATCTATGACCTAAATATAAGAGCTAAAGGCTGGGCATAGGGGCTCATGCCTGTAACCCTAGCACTTTGAGTGGCCAAAGTGGGAGGATCACTTGAGGCCAGGAGTTTTGAGACCAGCCTGGGCAACATAGCAAGACCCCATCTCTACAAAAAATTTTTTAAAAAAACAAATTATCTGGGTGTGGTGGCATGCATCTATAGTTCCAGCTACTCAGGAAGCTGAGGCAGAAGAGTTGCTTGAGCCCAGGAGTTGAAGGAGTATGATGACGCCATTGCACTCTAGACTGGGCAACAGAGTGAAACCTGGTCTAAAAAAAAAAAAAAAGAAAAAAAAAAGCTAAAACTATAAAACTTTTAGAAGAAGAAAACATAGGGGTAACTTTTCATAACTTTGGGTTTGGTAATAGATTCTTAGATGTGACACCAAAAGCATGGGCAGCAACTAAAAAATAGATAACTTGGACTTCATCAAAATTAAAAACTTGTACGTCAAAGAACATTATCAAGGAAGTAAAAAGATAATCTATAAAATGAGAGAAAAATATTTGTAAATCATATATCTAATAAGTGTTTAATATCCAGAATATATAAAAACTACTAAAGCCCAACAGCAATTTCACTTCTAGGGTATATGCTCCCCAAATTGAAAACGGAGTCTTCAACAGATGCTTGTGTGCTAATGTTCATTGCAACATTATTTGCAATATCTGACAAGTGGAAACAACAAAAGTGTCCATCAACAGATGAATGGATAAACAAAATGTAGTATATGCATACTATATTATTCAACCATATAAAGGAATAAAATTCTGATACATGCAGTAACATGGATGGACCTTGAAGCCTCTATGTTAAGTGAAAGAAGCCAGAGACAAAAGAATAAATGTTGTATGATTCCACTTACATGAAGTATCTAGAACAGGAGATTCATGGAGACAGAGAGTAGATTACAGGTTACCAAGGTCTAGAAGAAAGGGAGAATAGGGAGTTATTGCTCATTTGTTACAAAGTTTCTGTTTGGGTTAATAAAAGTTTTGGAAATAGTGGTGATAATTAATTACAGTGAATGTAATTAATGCCACCAAATTCTACACTTAAAAACAATTAAAATGGCAAATTTTGTGTTATATATAGTTCACCATAATAAAAAAGTTCAAAAAAAAGTGTGTGAGAGGAAGCCTGCTTAAAATATAAGGAGACAATAAGGGCCTATATAACCTGAATATTTAAAGAAAATAGTTTATTTAGGGAGCAGAGATAAGGACAAAAGAAAGAACAGAATATTAATAATGTTTTCCTGTGTTACATTTATTACAATAAGAATGTACAATACACAATTAAATCTGAAAAAAAATAAACCTACCAAAAAAGACATACTAAGAAACCAAACAGCTATCACTCTTTCATATGTATGTGTTTTTTTTTAACAATTGAAGAAAGCTGTTTATAGAATAAATGTTTACAAATCAAGCCAATCAATATACATCTGGAAGGTTTCCATGTAGGAAAATCATATGATGAATCCTTTTAAATCTTTTTTCCTTTTACTTACATGTCAGTGACTCTGCAAATTATGTATCTGCAGTGCAGACCCCTCATCTTTGACCTCCAGCTGCCTCCTTGTCATCTCCACTAGGGTGTCATCTCATAAACTTATTTATTTATTTTTAGAGACAGGGTCTTGCTCTAACTCCCAGGTTGGAGTACGGCGGCATGACCACAGCTCATTGCAACCTTGAACTTCCGGGCTCAAGTGGTCCTCCTGGCTCAGCCTCCCAGGTAGCTGAGACTTACAGGTGCATGCCACCACACCCACACTCCTAACTTGAAATATCCAAAAGTGAACTCCTGCTGATACTTACTCACCTTCTGCCCCCCACCCAAAGCACTGATCCTCCCCAGTGCTCAGGAAATTGCACCACTATCCACTCAAGCGTTGAAGTCAGAAACTTGGAATTCATTCGTCATCCTTCTCTCTGCCCTAAACCACACATTCAATCTACATTAAAGGCCAAAGTTTTTACCTTTCAATACATCTCATTCTTTTTGCCTGTACTGCCACGACCTTAATACAAGCCATCTTCATCTCCTGTCTGCAACACCATAATAGCTTCCTATCTGTCACTCCTTTTCTCATTCTTGTCCCCCTCCAACCCATTATCCATCCCATAACCAGAGTAACATTTAAAATGGAGACAAGATAGTCTCATTTCTCTACTTATTCCCATCCTCATGCTCTTACTCTTGCTGCTCCTCCCTCCTCTCTGCCCTCAAGCCCTATCACCTCCTCTGCCATCTTCCTACCATGGCTTTCCACTGCATTTGGGGTAGGAAGAAAAAGGCCAAATACTTAGCTGGACAACAAAGGCCTGTGTAGTGGTGTCCTTACCTGTCTCCCCAACCTCATCCTGTACTTCTCCAAAGTACACTGGATTTCAAGATCCACTCTCCTTCTTTTAGTTTCTCCTTTAGACCCCTAAATCCATTCTGTTCCTCCCACCTACAATGCTCTTTTCCCCTTCACCTGAATCAGAGTGGCTTCCCTTGACCCCACCAATCTAAATTAGGTCTTCCTTGGTACTCTTGTTCATACTATTGGCTTCTTTTCCTTTATGCCACTTACAAGTTGTAATCTCATACTTATTTATGTGATTAATATCTGTACAGACTGCATGTTCTTTAAGAGAAGGGTCTAGGGTTGCCAGATGGAGCAAATAAAAATGTAGGATGCCCAGTAAAATTTGAATTTCAGATAAACGACATATAATGTTCTAGTATAAGTGTGCTATCCTAATCGAGATTGCTTATACTAAAGAATTATTGTTTAGCTGAAATTTAAGTGAATTTAGGACTCAGAAACTTCCCCAGAAACACTCAGCAACCTCAACCATTCTTTCTCTTATACCCTCAGTCTCTCTGGTCTCTGCCTGAATTAAGTGCCTCTCCATTCTCCATTAAACTCAGCATCCCTGTTCTGAGCACCCCTCTTCCTCTAACTCCTAGCTGGAGCTGAGATACAATTTTTCCCCCTCTATGCAAGAAAAGTAAGTGGAAGAAGTCCCCAGACTCTTTCCCAAGAGCCACTCTGCACCCAGCTGCTAGATTAAAATGCTACTTTTATCTTGTTATTTCTCTGCTCAGGAATTTACTATGACTTCTATAATACTTGTGGAATGAATGTCAAATTCCCACCTTGACATTCAAGATCCTGCCGAATCTTACACCCTTCTGTTTACCAACATTCATCAACACCCATTTTGCTCAGCTGGTTCATTCTCCCCACCCATGTACCTCATGCACCTTGTCTCCCCGCCTCAGGCCCTCATGTTATTCCCATCCCCATGCTCTTACTCTTGCTGCTCCTCCCTCCTCTCTGCCCTCAAGCCCTATCACCTCCTTGCCATCTTCCAAATTGTGATTTTTCTCCCTTCAGATTCTGTAACCACTAAACCTTAGCATATATTTTAGCACTTGATAATATAACATTTTAACTAGTCTCAATTGTATTTTTCCCTCCCCAAAGAAGCTTGTATGTTGCTTGGAGTCAAAGACCATGTTTTCTGTTCATTTTGTATCCTCCAAAGTGATTAGAATAAAGTAGCTGCTTAGTAAATAATTATTAACTAAATTTAGCTAAAGATGCAGACAAGTTGATCCTCATGTGAAATATTGTCTCTAATTTCTTTGCTCTTTGCCATAGAGTAAATCACTCATACGGTCTTCAAGGGCCTTAACTCTCCCTATTGAACACACTAAGAAAATTCAGCTAAAAGATGAGAAATTAAAGTAATTTTCATATTTTTTTGCTGTCATAGCTTATAATATTTATGGTTAGAAAAATATCCATTCATTTCTATTTACTCAATTTAAATGTTAAACTTACAGCAATGGGTAGTTTTCATTATTTGCCTCAATATTGATTCAAGTGTTTCATAATTTTATTAAAAATCCCAAAGGAATATGTCTGGGAAATGGAGACAGGGTGTGTGACATAGTGCATGCATGCGCTATGGGGATAAGTCAGAATCCTCCAGTAGTAATTACTAATTGTTCTAAACCTCCTCTTTGCAGTAGATACCTGGCTGATCCTCAGAATGGGGATTTTGGAGTCAAAGAATTGTGTAAATGCAAAGTTTAAAATAACTATTCCTGTATTACAGGATTCAAACCAAATTAAAACCTAGAGGAAATAAATTTATTCATGCCAAATTCTGTTCTCTTAGGAAGGAACTTGCATTAGTATAGCTTTAGTAAATTCCTCTGAGGCACTTAGGGTAGCACCTGGAGCATAATAAATATCAACAATTTAAATATCAGCATCATCAAACCTGTAAAATTTAAAGGATCCCCAAAAACTCAGCCAAAAAGCTTCCATCACCTATTCCAAAGTTCTACTAACTGATGAAGAGAAATTAAGAATACAATCACAGGCCTCCATAAACTACAACATTCTGGAGTGAGAGCACAATCAGACTAAGTTACATAACTCAGACTTTGGAGACAAATACCTCCGTAAAGTGTGAAAAGAGTAAAGGCTATCATGGGAAAGAATTATTAGCCATTTGATGGTCTCTTTGTTCATCCCAAAGAGAACATCTGTCATGTATTCCTGAGATATACCTAGGATAACCTGGCAAATGCTAGATCTAATCATAGCAACCAGAGAGCACCTGAGTAAAGTGGCTAGTAAATGAAAAAACAGGTAGAAGCAAATCAGCCGCATGTTCCTGTGACTAGCATAATGACATGGCAGCAAAGGATAAAAAGAGTAGAGATCTATGTCAAGTATAGAGGCATAGAAACTACATAGATCTTCTCAGTGTCTACGTAGTTCTGTACGCAGGAAAGACTATGAAGTACAGACACTAAATATTCAGTCATTCTTCTGCAAACAAGGACGCTGAATTTCCTGGGACAACTTCTGTTGCAAACATGCTAAGCTGTTGTCAGAGCTAGTGAGAATGTGTGCAGGTCTTTAGGTTCAGAAAATGAGTTACAATAACCACACTATAGGGATAGGGATAGTTAATTCATCTGGCTTTTCCATATGCTAGATTAAACATCTGTAAAAATTATTTGATTCTCATTACTCCAATTTACCAAGCAACCTTCTGGTAGTAATTTTCTTGCTGAGATTCCTTAAGCTGTATAAGGGCATTCTCTTGAGATTAGATACAAGAGTCCCAGTTACTGGAGATGCACTTTATAAATCAGGCTCCCCTGGGCTTGGCTAACATGGATGAATCCCTTAGAGCAGACTCAACTCGGTGTAAACTATACACCTGAGTTTCTGACCTTTTGTAACTGAGCACCAGTCCCCGACTGTTGTGACACCGTTGAGAACCCTGTTGAACAACACACCTGTTCTTCTCTTATTTCAGAATGGGCCTTTACCACTCCAGCGACTTCTCTCCCCACACAGTTGGCTTCCAGGAGGAAAGAGAGGCAAGGCCACCCTACCAGGTGCCCTCTCTGTACTCTGAATGGGCACAAGTACTGTCCCCAAAGCCCTTTGCACTACCAGGAGCCAGAGAACTGCTCTGTAATTATCAAAACATGCTATTTTGAAACTTGTGTTTGAGGGACACTGGATTTCCAACTGCCTTGCAGACTGGCAGTGACAATTCTTGAAAAAGCCATCAGCCTTCATACCCAGCCCTTTTTACCTGTTAGTAATAATAATACCTATCCCTGGACAGCACTTGACCATTTCTGAAGCATTTCACAGCATCTCATCTCCAACCCTTACTTTCATCCTAGGTAGTAAGCACCATGTGTGGTACAAGCCCCCATTTAGTAATGAAGAAACTGAAACCCAGGTAGGAGACTCATCAGATACTCCCAGTAAGTCAGCAGCAAATCCAGCAGTAGACCCACACAACTGGTCTCCACTCCCTCTGGAGCACTGGGTTCTCTGGTCCGTTCATAGCTCTGTCGTACCGTGCACACAAATCATTTAATCCCTGAAGAAAAGAGTTTCCTCTCCTGGGTTTCTCTCTACCTCTGAGTCCTGTTGCACCTGCTGGCACTTACAGACTCTTTAACTGTTTAACTGTTTGAATACAAGGCATTTTCTTTTTTGGAGACGGCTGTTTGGAAAAGCCGTAAAACAATGTTTCTCAAACCGGGAATCTGTGGCCCCCTGAGGATTTGTTGTTATATTCTTAAGGGTCTACAGGAAGTTTGTGTGTGTATTATTGTTTCTATGATTTTAAAAACAAGTACAAAAAACCAGAAATGGTGAATGACCAGCTCATAACTAACGGCTGCCACAGGATTCCAGCATTTCCACACTCCTATTTATGAGGGTTCAGTAAACTACATAGCTCTTGGGCCAAATCCAGTTCACCACCTGCTTTGTAAATGAGTTTTTTTGAGACACAGGCATGCCAATATGATTACTGTTTTCTATGGCTGCTTTCACACTACAACTGCAGAGCTGAGTAGTTGTGACAGAGACAGCATGGACCTCAAAGCCTAAAATATTTACTATCTGGCCCTTTACAAAAAACATTTACATTGTGCTTAAAATCCTGTTGGAACCAAGTACCAGATCCTTAATTATCTCAGCCTAGGAGAAACAGCACACAGTGGTTGTGCTCCACAGAATGCCAAGTGAGCCCACGAAGGATGGGTGTGCAGCATACACGAAGCCTGTGCGCAGTTTGAATGAAGACGAGTGGTGGACAAGAACCAAGCCATCGCCTGGCCCACGGAACTGCGGGCCTAGCTTCAAAGAATTGGGCTTCTAGAAGCAGTCGGCAACCAATTCTCTTAGTGAGTAGTAATTTAGTTTCAGCAAAAAGGTAACTTTTGTCTGCTAAACTTTAATTTTAATTATTTTATTGGTTTTTAATGTTTCATTTTTCTTTTGTAAATACAGATACATAAGAGCCAGAAGTCTAAGAATTTTATGTCTAGTTTTAGGTTTTATACATGTGAATAACCCCATGCCAAAAAAATAAATTTTTAATACTAGGAATCCATGAGAAACACTGAGTAGAAAGTACAGTACCCACATAGGCCGACACGTGCACACACACCACTTGCAAGGTATCTTAATTTCCTAAATAGGCTTTGCCTTTTTTAGAGGACCCCCTAGTAGAAGCAGTGCTAAAGTTGCCCTCAATCCACACGGAAAAGGGCTCTGAAGAGCCCTGTGCTGCTCCGCGCCCCTCATCCTGTTCTTTCACATTAGCCCAAAAGCTCTGTGCTCCGGCCCTGCACTCTCCTTGGCCACAGCTTCCAAAAGCCCTCAAGTCAATCACACATTCCAAATGGGCAACTTTACTTCCCAGCAGCTCACCCAGAAAGGGCACCTGTGATGCGACACAAAAATAAATGGGAGTATGTCAAAGTGTGTAGTAATTTGGATTACTTCTCTCACTGAAACTTTTCACAAAGAAGTAATGACTACTCAATGACAAGAAATGCAATTTTCCCATTAAATAAACAAATCCTATTATAAGAGAAATAAGCTTAACTCACCTCTTGACACAGATACGGAGATTTAGAAGCGATCCAGTTGATCACTCACTTGATTGAAAAAAGCATGAGTTGATTATAGTATTTCCCTGAGAGCAAACTAGTGCTTTAAGCCTAGGAAAATGGAGTTGAGCGGTTTCCAAGGGAGTGTAAGCCAAACAGGTGTAACCTGATCATTTGTTTTGGCTCAGAACTTAGATGAGAGTTCTCGGATCTCTGCTGTTTACAATATACATTGAAAGAGAACTGGAACCGGAAAAAAGAATCCAAAGTCACATGCATGCAATTCATTGAGTATTCCTTTCTATAAAACCGTGCTACGATCCACAGAAAGAAGCTGGAATAATGAGAGAGAGTGTTTCATCTCTTCAAATGATTTTTCTAAGGTTTTTTTTCAAAGCAATCTATAAAAACATAATAGGCAAAAGAACAATTTAAGTCATTTATCTTTGATGAGCTGAATTTAACTTTACTTCATATGTCCTATTCTTAGAAATCCACAAAGTAAAAAGGCCTAGTTTTTATGTTAACATGTTTTTATAAATATATACTATTATGAAAAAAAAAATCTAACAATTCAGCAGTAGAAAGGAAAGTAAAAATCGCTTTTCCCAACCCAGGGATCACTGGTAACAGACATTTTCTATGCATATAACAAATAGATGAGAGAAAGAGGTTTAAAGTACTTTATCTTTTTATGGAACCACTTCTAGGCTTGAGATTGTCTAAAATTAAAGATATATAGAAACGAAAAGAAAATTATTTCCTCTTGGAATGAGAATAGCTTAGAAACAGAATTTTACAGTTGGAAATGATATTAGATGCCATGAAATTTAATACTTTCATTTTAGAAATGAGAAAACAGAATTGCGGAGAGAGTGGCTTGCTTTAGGTCTCAGAGCCAGTATAACAAGTATAGAAGCGAGCTAGGGATGAAACCGAAGCCTCAGAGCTCTTTCCTTTGCACTGTGATATCCACGTGTGCAGACCTCGTGAGTTTCAGCGCAGGTTCTCTCTGGTTGCTCTTAATGTTCGAGACCTTTGAAATTATTCCATATATCCATATATTCAATACAAAATTCAAAGAATACAGCTTATCTTTTTAACTATCAATTTATGTTATTAATTATATTACTAGGTAATTACTAAGTATACTTTCTCCCTACCCAATAAAGCAAATCTTGCTTTATTTTGTTTTTACAGGGATCCCGGAGTATGGATCTAGCTCCCAAAGGGTTGCTATCTCGATAAGACCCCCAAAGCCTTGTCTCTGAAATTGTTTATCTTTTTCAATTTCCACTCCTTTGTTTATTATTAGCACTCACTAAACTTTATCCATGACCTTAAAACATTACCTGTTTGTACTAAGACATCTTCTGTTTTGAACAGTGGGGCTGATGTCATTTGTCACTGGGACAACCTTGAAGGTGACCATACTGAATCCCCAGGCACTGATGATTCAGGGGATTCCAGCCTTCAGATAATGTCAGCACTAATGCAAACAAAGGTGGCATGCAATGATCCAGTATGGCAGAGGGGTAATTTTCTAGACAAAGAGTCCTCAAGGATCTTGCAGCATCTCACATAGAAGCTGGAGGAAGGAGAAATTTCCAGGGGCAGGCAGAAATCAAGAAAGGCTCTACAGAGAGGCAGGATACAAGTTGGATCTTTATGGAATGAAGGGCATGATCACGGGTGTGTTCTGCTACACAGTGCCACTGCTACACTTTTGACAAATTTAATTCGTCCACCTCCATTTTTGGTTTGGGAGAAACAAATATAATAAAGATCACAAAAAGAGTGGAATATTGTAATAGAAATAACATCATCTTGTAACCAGAAAGTTAAAGGTGAAGCAAAACAAGATAAGAGAAGACAGAACTGGAGAAAGAATGGGATGAATATTATAAACCTGTTCTCCTCTGTTCCTTTTGGATTTCAGTTTTGATAGATGCCTCTTCAGTGTGAGAATGTGATCATGCAAGATGAGCAGCAAAGAGCACAGCCCAGAGCAGACCGAGACAGTATAAGCCAGAGCCTTTGAATGACCATTGTGTCCTACTGTATGAACTGCACAAGAGTGCGGGCTGCAGAAAGACCCATCTTCGTGATCACTCTGTTAAGAAAGACCACAGAGTCCAGCTCTGGACTCAGCCAGACACCATGGCTCCTCCCAGCAACTGAAAGGACTCACATTTTCAACATTTGCACTTAAAGCATCAAATATTTTCTAAGCAATTTCCATGTCCAAGAAATGTTTTGAGAGTTTATTTTTCCTAAGAAAAAAGAATTCACACACTACCTAACATCAATTTAGCTACCACTGTCTCAGAACTTTCAGGGTTTGACAGGGCTCTAAGTTGATGGATGCATGTGCCCTCCAGCCCTAATTAGTTTTCTTGTTGTTGAGTCAAAAAATGAAACGCCATATTTCACTCTTCAGCATTTTGTGATCTTTACTTAAGAAAACAAGTGTGTAATATCAGAAAACATTTAGAGCCAACTGATATGTTCACTGTATATACAGTACAACAGTTATTATACTTGTGTGACAGATAAGCCTAGAATTTTATCTCATTCTTTCCTTATTTGAATTTGCTAAAAGAAAAGTGAAAGGGTGGCCTTGCTGAAATAGCAGGAAAATACCTAATCCCACAATTTCCTAATAACAGCTAAAGATCAATCATGAGCTCTCTCCCTGCTCTCTGCAGGGACTCTGTTCTCACAAACATCTGAAAAGAGCCAAAAGATAGAAAGGAAATGTAAATCTTTCTCTTTACATTCACCAGCTCGCTGCCCTTTAGAATCTGTTTCTATAGCCTCAATAAGTCCCTGCAAACCTTCTGGGGCAAACGCCAGGCCTCAGTTTCCTGCCCCAAATCATATCTTAAGGGCTAGATCACCAACTAGATGTTTGACATCCAATAGCCATTTCTGTTGTTATCTGCCTGCCTAGAAGAAAGAGAGGAGTAGATACAGTGTTCACAGTACCCTGGTAATTTGGCTACAGCCATAAATCATCTTCACCCCCTTTTTACAATTCCTAATAAAAATCTTAAATACCTGATTCTCTCTGCCAATACTATTTTCCTCTTTCACTCTATGGGCCCTTTTCCACTTGGGAAAATAAAATAAATTTCTTTTTTCTATCCTAATCTTGTCTGGAGAAATGTTTCCCAAACCCTAACAAAAAGTAATAGAATGGCTTTGTGTGCACGTAGATGTTAATGTAGGTATTGGAAAACAAACAACAAATCGATCTCTTCTCCACCAACTTTTGTTACATAAACAGTTCTTTTTTTTTTTTTTTTTTTCTGAGACAGAGTCTCTAGCCTGACAGAGTCAGCCTAGCTCATAGCAACCTTAAACTCCTGGGCTCAAGCGATCCTTCTGCCTCAGCCTCCCGAGTAGCTGGGACTACAGGCATGCGCCACCATGCCCGGCTAATTTTTTTTATATATATTTGTAGTTGGCCAATTAATTTCTTTCTATTTTTAGTAGAGATGGCGTCTTACTCTTGCTCAGGCTGGTTTCGAACTCCTGACCTTGAGCGATCCTCCTGCCTCAGCCTCCCAGAGTGCTAGGATTACAGGCGTGAGCCACCCTGCCCGGCCACATAAACAGTTCTTAATGTAATCACTTTCACACACATACCCCAATACTATTTTTTTTTTAAATTTTAATTATTCATCTTTTTTATTTTTATATTTTTTCCAGGGCACAGACAGCAAGGAAAACTATTTTAATAGTTAAGTTTTATAGAGAAATAAACACAGGCCAAAAAAATCCTATTTCCTATAGAAAATCTATGTAAATTCTTACACTTAAAATGTAATCTGGAGATTAACAATATGAAACACAAATAAACACAGGCATAAGTAAGGATCTCCCACTCTAGAGTGGTTGGAATAGGCTCATTACAACTATAACTTCATTATGTCCTCAGGAATCGTGAGTCCTGATGATCTGGCTATAATATGGAAGTACTGGGTAACAGTGTCTGACATGTCATAGGTATTTGATGAATGTTAATTTAATTTAAAGTTGAAAAGGCAAAGTAGTGAATAATAGTTGATGAAGCAATTTAAGATTACTGTATAAAGAGGGGTCTCAAAATTTTATAAGTAGGAATATTATTTCTTCAGGCAATTTTTTATTCCAATGGGACAGATGAGTAAAAATATTAATACACAATTTATAAAAGATGAAATAATTAGGTCAAAGACTTACTATAGTACTTGACTAAATTAACAAAAAACCGAGATAAAAAAAGTACCTTAAACATCTTTTTTTGTAGTTCTGATGAGAAGCCCATTATTAAAACCTTGTTCCCGGCTTAAGGTCTGCGGATCATGCCACTTTGAATGTTGCCATAACAACTCGGCAGATGATATTCTGTAAGGTAAACATAGACATAAAATAGCTAATTGTTCTTCTAAGTTTTGATGCCCAAGTGTGCTTACATTTTGCTCCTTGTAGTATACTAAACATAGTAAACTGCACACAGCCTGCATAAGCCTGTGGCCCCAGAGTCAGTGCTTCTTAGCCACACCAGCAATCATGGAGATGATTCATCATACTGTTGGAAAAGCTGAGTAGAAGTAAACACAGCGTGCATAATGGCCTTCTGTCAGGCATTTGAGAGAAAGAGGACGGATTAAAGACTATTCCAGTGGGCTTTGTAGGGGCTGGGGGGTGGAGGGAGGCAAGACTGTATTCATTCCAGCCTTCTGTAAGGGTAATGCATTTCAGAATAACCTCATCATTTTTTTAAAATTTTTTTATTTCAGCATATTATGGGGGTACAAATGTTAAGGTTACGAATATTGCCCTTGCCTCCCTCCCCCCTCAAGTCAGAGCTTCAAGCATGACCATCCCTCATATGGTACACATCACACCCATTATGTATGTATATACCCATCCCTTCCTCCTCCCCTCCCCCCGTCTGCCCAACGCCTGATAAATGTTGTTCCTATATGTCCACTTAGGTGTTGATCAGTGAAACCAATCTGCTGGTGAGTACATGTGGTGTTTGTTTCTCCATTCTTAGGATACTTCGCTTAGTAGAATAGGTTTCAGCTTTATCCAGGAAAATACAAGAGGTGCTATATCACCATTATTTCTTATAGCTGAATAGAATAGCAATATGGAGATACCTTAAAGTGATACAAGTAGATTTACCATTTGATCCAGCAATCCCACTACTGGGCATCTACCCAAAAGAACAAAAGATACTCTATAAAAAAGGTACTTGCATTCAAATGTTTATAGCAGAACAATTCACAATTGCAAAGATGTGGAAACAACCCAAGTGCCCATCAATACATGAGTGGATTAATAAAATGTGGCATATGTATACCATGGAATACTAACCTCATCATTTTTTTGTTCTCCAAGAACTTTGAAAGTGAGAAAGGAGAGAGGTAGGAGCAGTTATGTTTTGGGCTGTATTGTGTCTCTCTTCCCCAAAATTCATATGTTGAAGCCCTAACCCTCACTACAGCCAGAATGTGACTATATTTGGAGATAAGGCCTTTAAAAAGGTGATTAAGTTAAAACGAGGCCCTTAGCATGGATCCTAATTCATTCTGACTATTGTCCTTATAAGAAGAGGAAATTTGGGCACCCAAAGAGATACCAAGGATGAGCATGCACAGAAGGATGCCTGTGTGAGGGCACAGCAAGAGGGCTGACATCTGCAAGCCAGGAAGAGGGGCCTCAGAGGAAATCAGTCCTGATGGGACCTTGATCTTGCACTTCTAGCCTCCAAGACCTGAAGAAAGTAAATCTTTGTTAAGTCACCCAGTCTGTGGTATTTTGCAATGGCCACTGTAGCAAACTAATACAAGTATATTGGACTGAAGACTTGGAGAGAAAAAAGGAGGAATTTGGGGAATAACTATTGCTCTTTTGCCCATCTTCTCAGGAAGTCCTACTGAAACAAGACTGTCAGGGGAGGGGAGTTGGATGCAGTATTGAATCTCTCCAAGATCATGTGTGCAAATTTATATAAAGGGCAATACTGAGCTCTGCTTTCTTTGTCTATGATTATTCCAAAGGGAGGGGCCCCTGGGAGAAGCCCTAGCAGCATATTCTCATAGTAACATGTTTCTGTAAAATTTGAAAATATATTTTAACCGTGGGCAGTCCAGACACTTGTCTCTTTATACTCCAATCTCTCCTTCCTTGCACTCCCCTTCTGTCAGATAGTTGGAGTGGCCAGAGGATCCAGCTAAGGGTTTGGGTAAGCTGATTTGGGCTTAATTTTGGTTTAGTGATATGTATTTGTGTGGTTCACATTCATTTGTTTAGAGTTAAGTTATTGCTATGGATTATAGCATAGGGATCGCTTCCAAGAATCATCCTACCTCTCACTGTGCTGATTTATCCAATGTTGGAACTAAAGTTGCAGAGATCAAGGTCTCATTGCCGTTTGAATGTGTTCAATGACACCCAGAGCCAAAAGGATGTGGGTTTGGAGGAGAAATATATCAAGGCAGATTTTGGTCTGTGGAAAATTCTTCCAAATATGGAAAAATTTAATGGAAGCTTTCCATAAATTGATAATTCCAAATTTATATGCTATTAGCAGAGAGTAATCAGAAAAATTTTGACTATCAGAAAGTAATAAAACATTCTGAATTATTAATAATAAAAAGCAAATTAAAAAATATGCTAGAGAAATGACTAAATTATCTTTGTTTATTCTCTAGAGAAAATTTTTAAAAGATATTATCATATGAAGAGGGAACTGAAGAATATGCAGATAATAAAGGTTCCTTATGGAACTTTGTCTAGTAGAAGGTAGAAACATTTCCAGGCTTATGCAGTTGATTATAGTGTAATGAGGCAGGAGTTACTAGTGGGATAAGCACTGAGTCAACAGTGCTTCTTGCTCCTCCTGGACAGGCAGGGCTGGGGGCAGATGGGGAGACTGGGTTTAAGGACTTAAGGATTTTATAGGGATAGTTCAATTGACCCTAGAATGCGGGGCCATTTTTTCCTCTTTGTTTCATTTTCTTATGAAGATCCTCCAGAGAAGGGGTGGTCTTAGGGAAGAAGATAAAAGGCATTTGCACAACTTTGTTACCAGAGTTAAAGCGGTTGTGATCAATGGAAAGTAAGTGAAAATGTTGTGGTCCTAGAGTCAGAGACAGAATCAAAGGGAATTGAAGGGGACTCCTCCTATTTATTGGCTGTGACAGATCACTTTGTAGAAAATCAATCCTCTAGCTGAGAACAACTAGAAAAGCTGAATATAATACAAAAGCAAAATGAAATTATTTGAAGGCAGTGGAGGAGCACCAACATAATCAGGACTGTGAATCCAAGATCACTGAGAGAAAGGAAACACTGAGGTGAGCTCAATATTCACTCCTCTGTTTCCCTTAGGTATTCACTGGTATGAAAGCAGCACAGGCCAGAAGAAGGAGATCAGAGAGGAAAGTGGATACTATCAAGCTCAGGATTTAAGCAGAGCTATTGGCATCTCTTGGTGCTAGGGAGTTAAAATTGGTCTTCGGAGTTTGCCAAGGTATAGAAGTCCTGGTGTATACCCCAGATTTTCAGTAGGGCAAACAAAAAATAAACCAGGCCTTAAAAAGGCTGAAATCCAGCTCTAAATCAGATGGATTCCTTAAAAGATGAAGATGATATGCTCCTACACTTGGTCTCAGAAGCATAAAAAAAATTTCTCCTGATAATGAATAGCATTATCTGGAACTTCTACCATGTTAAATTGATAATTTCAGGCATTTAATAAAAAATTACCAGGTGCATACCAAAATATTAAACTGAAAAAAAAAAAAACAATATAGAAACAGACCCACAGGTATCCAGATACTGATATTTGTAGAGAAAAACTTGAAAATAGCTATTAATGTGTTCAAGAAAATAGATGACAAAATGGAAAATTTCATCAGAGAACTAAAATATATTTAAAAATCGATTAGAGATTTTAATTAATATCCAAAAGGAGAGAAGAGAGAAAATGGGAAGAAATAACATTTGATCATTGACCAAGACTCTTTCAATCTATGAACGTTATCAAGACACACATTCAAGAAGCTTTATGAATCCCAAGCAGGATTAAGATAAAGACAAACATGCTTAGGCGTATCATAGTAAGATTACTGAAAACCAGAGACAGAGAAGACCTTAAAAGCAGATAAAAAAGTTACATTACTTTTAAAGAAACAAGACTTATTGCTGATCAATAAATAGAAATGAAGGATTCCAGAAAACAATGTAATAATATCTGTGAAGTGCTGAAAGAAAAGAAGTGACAACCTAAAATTCTATACCCAAGTGAAAATAATCTTATGAGAAACACATCTACATCTCCTTTTCCTGACAGAAAAGACAAAAACATTATGAATAATTTGTTACGGATATGTGAAGTGTCCATTTGGCTAGGCTGAACTACATTTCCCAGAGCTCCCTTTCTTGTATGTTTCTGATTAGGGTGGGCAGTCAGGGAGGTAGGGGGATTTGGAAGGCAAAAGGAAAGCAGTAGCCTTGGTAGCTGAGGCACACTGTTGCTGATACGCTAATTCACCTTGTTGATGTGAAGCAGCAGCAGCTTGAGCCAGCAATTGCTCTACCTTCTCCTGGATCTTCTTTTATCTTTCCTAACTTCTCCTAACTCCGGGGCCAGGTACTATTTAGCTCTGTAATGAATGGCTCAGGCTTCTGCAGAACACCCTTGTCACCAAGGTGAGAGGCAACAGAACAAAGGTTTCAGTCCATCGTTACGGATTTCCAGCTCATGTTTGTGAGTTCCAGTCTGGTCCAGTCTTCCTGCCTGACTGCCTTCTCCGTGGACTTCCAGCTCCAGTATCAGATGTGGAGACAACAGCCTCACAGAGACTGCTTAACCAGCTCCCACAGTTGCATAAGCCAATTCTCTGAAAGTCCAGAAACAGACCCACATATACACAGTCCTTGATTTTTTCTGGTGATACTGCAGTGCAGGGGGGAAAGGATGGTCTTTTTAATAAACAGTGCTGGGTCAATTGGAAATCCATATGGAAAAAAGTTAATCTTGATTCCTTACACTATACACAAAAAAATAACTCTAGAGGGATTGTAGATCTAAACAAGAAAAATAAAACAAAGTTTCTAGATCACAGAAGCTCTATCTTCATGACCTGGCTGTGGGAAAAGATTTCTTAGGTGTGGTACAAACAGTAGTAAGCAGAAGGCCTAGTAAATTGAATTTCAGTTTTTCAAGGAACTGATACATTGAATGTCTTTAAAATTAAAAATGTATTTCATCAGAAGACACCATCAAGAGAGTAAAAAGGCAATCAGAGGATGGGAGAAGATATTTGCAGTATATGCATCTGAAAAGAGAATCATATTCAGCAATTATATATTAATAGAATTCATACAAATCAACAAGAAAGATATAGACATCCAATTGACAACAGGCAAAAGAACAAATACTTTATAAAAGAAAATACCCATATGGAAAATAAGCACATGAATGAACACCAATAGTCAAAAAAAGTGAACCTCAACCTAAACCTCACCCTTTATACAATGATTAACTCAAAATGGATCATAGATCTAAATGTAAAACATGTTACCATAAAACTTTCAGAGGAGACCATAGAAGCAAATCTTCCCCAACCAGAGACAGGCAGCGTTCTTAGACATAACACCAAAAGCAGGAGCTAAAAGAAAAACAATGAATAAATTGGACTTTATCAAAATTTAAAACTTTGCTTTGTAAAAGACCCTGTTAAAAGGATAAATAGACAAGCTGTCAATTGGGAAAAATACATATCTGACAAAGGACTTGCATCCAGAACAAATAAAGAACTCTCCAAACTCAACAGTAAGAAACAAACAATCCAAATGGAAAATGATCAAAAGACATGAACAGACACTTCACCAAATAAGATATATGGATGAAAAATCAACACATGAAAAGAGTTCACATTATTAGCCACTAGGGAAATGCAAATTAAAACCACAACAAGATACAATTACATAGCTATTTGAGTGACTAAAATATAAAATACAGATAATACCAGATTATACAGATAATGCTGACGAGGATGTGAAGTTACCAGATCTCTTATACACTGATGGTGAGAATGTAAAATGGTACACCACTCTGAAAATTGGTCTGACAATTTCTTTCTTTCCTTTTTTTCTTTTTCTTTTCTTTTCTTTTCTTTTTTTCCTTTTTTTTTTTTTTTTTTTTTGAGGTAAGGTCTCTCTCTGTCATCTGGGCTACAGTGCAGTGGCATCATCATGGCTCACTGCAACCTCAAACTCCTGGGTTCAAGCAATTCTGCCTCAGCCCCTGAGGTAGCTGGGACTGCAGGTATGCACAACCATACCCAGCTAATTTTTTAAATTTTTTGCAGAGATGGGGCTCTTGCTATGTTGCTCAGGCTGGTCTCGAACTCTTGGGCTCAAGTGATCCTCCTGCCTCAGCCTCCCAAAGTGCTAGGATTACAGGTATGAGCCACCACACCCAGCATGACAATTTCTTTAAAATGTAAACATACACTTACTGTATAACCAAGCAATCATACTCCTGAGTATTTATTTTAGGAAAACAAACTTTTATGTTCACACAAAAACCTGTACATGAATGTTCACAGCAGCTTTTTAATAGTCCAAAATTGGAAGCAATAATGTAGATGGATCTTGAGGACATTATGCTAAGTGAAAAAGCCAGTCTCAAAAGGTTACAAACAATATGGTTCCATTTATATAATATTCTTGAAATTTAAAAAAAATTATAGAGATGGAGAACAGATAGGTGGTTGCCAGGGATTAGGGAAGCAGAGGGAGGTCGTGACTATAAAAGGAAAGCACAAGAGAGTTCTTTGTGGCAATGGATCAGTTTTGTATCTTGATTGTGATGGTGGTTATATGAACCTATACATATAATAAAATACCTTAGAATTTTACACATTGACATATAAAAAAAAGAAGAGTGCATGCCAAAACTGGTAAAATATGAGTAAGGTCTGTAGTCTAGATTAATTATATTCTGCCAATCATTTTCTGGTTTTGATAATGCACTATTGTTATATGTCAGCATTGGGGAAAGCTGAATGATAGGTACTTGGATCCTCTCTCTACTGTTCTTGCAACTTCTTGTAAGTCTACCATTATTTCAAAATAAAGTTAAAAATAAGCATCTGAGAAGGGAATAATTATAATCATCAAGGAAATACAAATTAAACCACACTGTGCTACCATTACATGCTCACCAGAATGGCTGATATCAAAAATACTGACAAATAAATATTGGTGATAGTGTGTAGCAACTGAACTCTCATACATTGCTGGTGGGAGTATAAATTGGTGCAATCACTTTGTAAAGCTATCAAATCTGTTACAGTTGAATACATACCTACCAATGGCTAACCAATTCCAATCCCAGATGTATACATCTGTGCATCAAAATACAGTAATGTTCTTAACAGCACTATTCATAATACTTTCAACCTGGAAATACCCAAATGCCCATCAAAATTAGAATGGGTAGATAAATTGTGATATATTCATATTCTCAACCTCTTCATAGACAACCTGTTGACCAAGCAATGTTTACAGAGTCTTTGTAGTTTCTTTAAAAGGGGAATTAGAGAAGAATATATATAGGGTTTGGGATTCTGGACTCATGAGGTTTAAGGCAGGTCTTTCAAGGTGGGGAACTGATTAGGACAGGGTAAAGTTCATGACACAATAGTTTACGATTGGTAGACACAGTAAAGTGACAGTCTGGAGATGAGTTTTATGAAAAGCAAACTGTCGTCTTGGTAAGTGAATTTTTTACCTAGATAAGCAACCAGCTTGTAGAAATTGGTTTGCAAAATTTCCGGATGAAAACCATGAAGTACTTTAGTGATCTGCAATCATATCTTCCTTGGCAAAATGTCTTGGGGAATAAAAGCAGTAGTATTGACACAGGTCGTCTTAGCTCTCAGTTCCATCAGTTAATTTTATGCTGATGCAGGTAACCTCAATTCTCAAAACAATGGAATACTATACAGCAATGGAAATGAATGACTGGTAAATGCATCGATAAAAACTAACTGTAAAACCTAAAGTTCAAAAGTACTAATAAATGGTGATAGAAGTCAAAAAGTCAGTTACCAGGGGAGGGCATGGATAGTGAGTAGGAGGAGGCATGAAGGGATTCTAGAATGTTGGTGATAGTCCAGTTCCTATTCTCGATGTTGATTACCTGAGTACGTTCACTTTGTGAAAATCTATCACGTTGAAGACTTAGGATCTGTATACTTTTGTAGTCCTGTGTTATACTTCAATTAAATAAAAAAAACTTACTTAAAAAATGGAGGTGGGCAAGGCAAAGGCCTAAATTCTAGGACCAGTTTATATCTTAAATAAATGTTATTGAAAATAATCGCAACAATAATATTAAAGAAAATTTGAACAGAAGAAAAGAATCCCTCACAATTACACATACCATTATCCTGTTTGCCTTGACTTACACCCTTTCCATTATTGTAAACCTGTGCCATTTGCCTTATTTAATCAGGTGTTCATGGGCAAACAGCAGAGGATTCTTTATCTGTCTATCTATTCAAGTTGTATTGATTAAAGCTGTACTTCCTTCTGGAAGATGACATGTAATACATGATGTTTATGAGACATGGCTGGAAGAGAGGAAATTCCCAGCTGCTTGGATTGAATGGTAAAGGCTTAATAATTTCAAACAGAAAGAGAGTGAGCATCTTGCTCAGGTTAGAAAAACTCAAAAGTCCTGTCATCATGAGAGACTGTCCTCTTCTGCAGGTTTCAGTCTTTTCACTGTGAATTTTTAACCACTGCTATCATTAATCAAGACAAGCATCAGGTTCCCTAAATTTGGCACATTCACAGCTTTGCTGTGTATAAAAACAATTACTGTAATCTACAAATAATTGCGTTGTATGCCATCTGTTATATAACTTCCAAATGATTTGAGGAAAACCCCACGTGTTTTCAAATGAAAGAAGGAACAGAAAAGAAAAAATAAGGAAATCCTTATTGCTTATTTTAACTTGAGACTTTTCAGTTTTGTTTGAGGCATGATGATACATCTTTTTAGGACTTTTTGAAAATTTTTGGGAGACAAGGTCTCACTCTGTCATCGAGCTTGATCATAGCTCACCGCAGCCTCCAACTCCTGGGCTCAAGCAAGCCCCCCACCTCAACCTCCCAAGTACCACCACATCTGCTAATTTTTCTTATTTTTTGTAGTGATGGGGTCTCGCTGTGTTTCCCAGGCTGGTCTCAAACTCCTGGGCTTAAGTGATCCTTATGCCTTGGCTTCTCAAAGTGTTGGGGTTATAGGAATGAGCTACCATACCTATCCCTTTTTAGAACTATTACAATAAAGGCCTTTATTATATTTTACACATCTAAGTACTCAATTATTTGTTTATGCCCTAAGATAATTAGACTTTCTAATCTTCCTAAAATCACTGTATTTCTTATGAATCTTGGGAGGCACCTTCTCAAGATAAATATTATATTCAAATAAAATTGTCCCACTAGATCCTAATCCATAAAGATGTATGATTAATACCAGTTGTATTTAAATCCCAACCACCTGAAGCAGTTGTTTTGTCTGTTTTGCTAAAGGCTTCTTTCGGTCAGAAATTTAAATCTTCAGAGGATTTTCTTAAGATGAGTTAAAATATCACACATCCCTCTCCCCCAAGTAGAAACTATATAATAAAAACCAATTATGTCTTATTTAGCAAATGAAAAAAGAAAGAAACTGCCCTGCCTTGTAGGTCAGTGTTTCTCAACTGGGGTTTGAGGAGAAGCAGCAACATCACTTGAGAACTTGTTAAAAATAGAAATTCTCAGGCCCAACCCAGATCTACAGAATTAAAGGCTCTGAGATTGGGATCTGTGTTTTAACAAGATCCTCCAAGTGATTCTGAGGCATGCTCAATTAAGTTTGAGAGCCCCTGATGTAGGGCGATGCTGAGGGTATGTGTATGTTTCTCACCAGTTGACATGTCTTTAGAAACACTAAGCAATCTTAGTGAGTTCATCTGTTAGGCTCTGGGACATCTCTCCTAAATGACTATAAATTTTGTAGTGCACTGCTTTTCATATCTAAAGTTGTTTTATTCCACAGGCATCATGTTGTGAACAGAAGTTTCTAGTACAACCTAAATGTTCCCGTGCTTTTCTAGTTATCTGGATAAATGTAAGGTCACTAGAACTTTGATAGGAGCATTTTACTGATTTATTTGCTTCTCCCTGCAAACTTTAGGACCGCCCCTCCAAGGGCATGGCTAATTACAATGGATCTGTGATAAAAATTCACATACCCCCTCTCTATCTCTATCATTAATCTAGGGGGGCCTCAGTCAAAATTTTTGGTTCACTTGGCTTTGCTCTATGTGTTCTTCGTCTCCAGCAGGCTAGTTGGAGCATGTTTACCAGTTCAAGCACTTTTCCAGCTTTTCTTGTGTCACATTTGCTAATATCATATTAGCCAAAATAAGTCGTAAGGCTGACCTCAGAGTCAGGGTGGGAGGGCACGGAGAAGGGTGTGAACACAGGGAGGGGTGGAGAATCACGACTATTTTTGCAAACTACCATGACATACTTAATTTTTTAATTTGTTGACTAATAATTAATTCAAGGGACTCAGATATCCTTGGCCCCATTAATTATGTCACCTACTTTGGCTTGACTTTCTTCTGGGAGAAAACAAAAGCTAGTATTTATGTTTTGTTTTGTTTTGTTTTTTTAAAAACCCTGCCTTTGACAAAACACCAATAATGTATGATTTTTTATTAAATATTTTATTTTTATATATTTATTTTATATCAGGGTATTATGAAGGTACAAACATTTTGGTCACATTTTACGTCTTTGCCTCATCCAAGCGAGGGTTGGAGGCATGCCCTTCCCCTCTACAATGCTCACCGAGTCCATTAGTTGTGAGTTTACTCCCCCCAACTCCCTAATCCCTGGAGAATATTACTACCATGTGAGCACCATAGTGTTAATCAGTTAGTGCCAATTTGATGGCAAGTACAAGTGAGGCCTATTTTTCCAATCTTGTGATACCCCACTTCGGATAATGGACTGTCATTAAATATTTTAAGTCAACTATTAATTTTTACCTGGAAAAAAAAGTACCAGTGCCATCAGGGATCCCTTGAGAATGCTTTCAGACGACCAGTGTCATCCCCAGAGCACACTTTTGGGAACCCCTGATTAAAATAAATATCTTTTGTCAATTTGAATGAGTTTTCACACAGATGAACCTTTTGCTTTATGTGCTCCCATCAAATATAAAATCTCCTGTTAAATATTATTAAATATTAATGGTGATGCACAGAACAAAGATTATAAAAGCTGGATTCAGACTGGCGTCATTCTTGAAAGTAATTTTTTAAAAGCATCATAAAATGGAACGATTTATAAATAATAATGACTAAAGTCATAGCATTTGCATTGTATTCATATCCATGAAATTAGCAAGGCCTTCAGGCTTTTTTCTCTGTTGTCTTTACCTACAGTTATGCTCTTTTCTTACGTGTTCTTATGTTTCAGTTATGCTTTCATCTGATCCCTCTGTGTTGATCGGACAGTAAAAGTACTTTTGTTTCCACAGTGATATCTGACATTTAGAGATTAGTGAGAAGAACCCTCAGGGACAGGAGAAAGTGTGGGTCTGTTGAGGATGCAGCTCAGTACTGTTGTGTAGTCCTGCAGTTGTTCTCAGCTACCTCACAAACAGCTTTTTAAGTGAAATTCAACTTATTTTGCCAGAAGATTGCCTAATAATACCAGATGTCAATGAACTTTTAAAAATTAAACCTCAAATCAAATATAATGTTAATTTGGCTTGGGAGAACAAGTTTTAAATGCAAAATCTATTCGCCAAAGTTTTACATAAAGCCATGCAAAAATCTGGGTCCCTTCTGTTCTGTTTTGTTTGTGTTAAGATAACTTGTATCCCAACAAACTTAATCATCAGCAAAGAGTGTGCAAACCAGCATTCATATTTATTCTTGTCTCAACCGCAGCTGCAATACATCTTGCATCCTGGAATCTCAAGGCCCTCAGAGAATAGCAGAGTATTAACTGTACATTTAAATGACTATGCCTGGACGGGTGTGGTGGCTCACGCCTGTAATCCTAGCACTCTGGGAGGCCCAGGCGGGTGGATCGCTCAAGGTCAGGAGTTCAAAACCAGCCTGAGCAAGAGCGAGACCCTGTCTCTACTAAAAATAGAAAGAAATTAATTGGCCAACTAAAACTATATAGAAAAAAATTAGCCGGGCATGGTGGCGCATGCCTGTAGTCCCAGCTACTCGGGAGGCTGAGGCAGAAGGATCGCTTAAGCCCAGGAGTTTGAGGTTGCTGTGAGCTAGGCTGATGCTAGGGCACTCTAGCCTGGGCAACAGAGTGAGACTCTGTCT
>CAUYRT010033357.1:0-35979 GCA_963574885.1 Lepilemur ruficaudatus | reverse complement strand
CTTTTAAAGGAGGAGGTCTTCAGGGGGGAAGACAAATACCTTGCTGTGTATGCACTTGACTTATCCCATGTGCTAAATTATGTCCTCTTTGAGGACAGAGACCGAGCCTTACTCATCTTCAGTCTTTAGGACTGAGCACAGTGCCTGGCAAGTGACGGGGGTGGGAGTAGGGGGTGGACTTGGTAATTATTAAATATTGAATCGAATTAAAAGGGCAGACGGTCCCTTGCCCTATAGATTAATCGAGAAAGGGCAGGGAGCCCCCAGTGGACTGGACCCATTTCCCCCAACCCGGGCTGTGCACGGCTGTGAAGGCACCCCTGAAAGAGGCATCTACAAACGGTGGTGTCTCCCTACCCCATCTCTCTTCCCCAGCTGCTTTGGAACTCATCAAATGTCATTTCCATGTGAAACAGCAACTCGAGTGTAATTACACTGTCATAAATTGGCCTCGGCGCTGTGATTAGAGCTCCCATCTTCTGTCACGGGGAAGCCTGGGAGTGCTCAGAGCTGGGGAGGCACCCCAGGGAGCTGCAGCTGGGAACCCGGGGGACCCTGCTTACCAGGATGGTGGTGACGACCAGGGTGGTGTTGAAGAGACTGTCGGAGATGTTAGAGGCGTACAGGCGGCTGTCCATGCTGAGGCCCTCTGCCACGTGCCACTGGCCAATCTGTGGACACCAACAGGAGAGGACTGGGAAGAACTGGAGGGAGGAGAAGGCTGGACAGACCAGGTCCCCGGGCCTCCAGGGGTGGAAGGAGCCGGAGGCCAGGCCCTGCCTCCAGTTGGGCTGCACGTGAGTCACGGGAGAAGGGAGGGGTGTGGAGTACGCAGTGGGGGCTGGCCAGGGCAGAGGGCTGTTACGCAGGATTGGGGGCTGAGAGGAGACAGGAGTAAAGACCTGGGAGTGGGGGAGAGGAAAACGAAAAAATAAGTCAGGAATAGAATGAGGTTCGGGGAAGTTTGCTCTCACAGAAGGGAATGAAACATGGAATCGCATGATTTTGAGGCAGGGATGAGCCACAGAGTTCTTTTGCTTCAGCCTTCAATCATTAATTATCCAAAGAAGAATCAGAATGGTACATTAGGGAGAACTAGGCCCTTTAATAAGTGTTTCCTGAATGGTTAAATGAATGAATGAAGTGGGACGACCCAGGTTCGAGTTCAGGTTGACTCACTTGCTAGCTGTGAAAACCTGGGCAAGTTATTGAAATCGTTCAGGACCTTTTCCCCTATCTATAAGTGGCAGTCTTCCCATCTCCCTGCTTCCTTCACAGAGCTTCTCATGACCTCAGAGGCCATGCACGTGCCAGTCTGATGTCACATTATTCACTCATACCCAGGAGCAGAGATCCCAACTCTGAAACCTTAGGAAAGTTACTGAACCTCTCCGAGCATGTTTCCTTATCTGTAAGATGGGGAAAATAATGGAAACTTCACTGGGTCATTCATTGTGCGAATGTACTTAACCTGGCACTCAATACATGTTATTTTCCTTCCACAGCATCTTTCTCTTTCTGTTGCTTTTTGTTTCCTTTAACTTATTGTGATAAGAACACTTAATATGAGATTACTCTTTTGCCAAATTTTTCAGAGTGCAATACATTACTGTTGATTATCCCATTGTCTTAAAGACCTCCACAAACAAAAACCAAGAACAAACAAACAAAAAACCCCACAACTTCATCAGTTCTCCATTCTAGAAAGCTACCTAAACCTAAACTCAACAGAAGTGGATTTTTAGATTGTTTGTTTGCTTTTCCTAGTGGAACTCTTTTGATAAATAAGTTTTTTAAAAAACCATATACATACACCCAAACACATACGTATGTATATACATAAAATCCCAATATATTTCTCCTAGCTGGAGCCCCTGGCAAATCATGGCTGTTGCTGAGTGTGTTTAGGTGGGCAGCCAGGGGAGATGGCTGACAGCTGGCTGAAAACCCAACGAGATGCACACGTCCCCCTCTGCCAGGCATCTCCGGGCAGCAGCAGCAGGCTCCCTGGAAAACCCACACGAGTCCTACGGATGCCATGTGGCTCTAATTCCCTGGAGCTGGGCTCTGGGTTCTCTTATGGAATCTCCAGCAACAACCAAGACATGTCGCACTCTCATCCGCCCGCCCCTCCCCATGTGGCTCCCAACAGCAGGGACTGGCCTTATGCTCACACTCCGGCACCTTGCTCAGGGATTAGTATTCAGAAGCAGGAGAAGCCCTCATCTCCTGGGGGCTAGATGTTGTTGGTGAGGCACAGGCAGATGGCAGGGAGCCCTCCTCTGGCCTCTAGAGCTCCTACTGTCTCCCAAAGGGACCAGCCAGGCCATGTTATTGCCTGCGCTTCCCCTTCCTCCTCCTCTCTCTGTAGGGGGAAGGGGTGAGGAGGATGAGGGTGAGCTGCTGGCTTTCCAAATGAAAGGCGAGTAGTTATGAGCACCTGCTGTGGTAGATGTATCAGGTTCTGTCCTCTCTTTGAATTCTCCCACCAACCCTTTAGAGTAGTTTCAGTGTTTCTATTTTATTTGTGAAGAAACTGAGGCTCAGAGAAGTTTAACAGCTTGCCTAAGGCCACCCAGCTGGGAAGTGCAGTGCAGGCTTGAACTCAGATCTGCCTCCTAGTTCTGTGATCCTTCCTTTCTCTGCCGCTGTCTCTTAGGGCGGGGATGCTGACGTGACCTTCATTTAAGCAGGCCAGGCAGACCAGGGAATGCCTTCGAGGGGCCTCGGCCGTCCAGTAGGAACTCCAGATGCACAGCTTTCTTCCCCTTGGTCATGACACTCCTCAAAGTCAGATGAAATTATTGTCCTCTCAGAGGCTCAGTTTCCCTGTTTTCAAAATGGATAGAATTGGCCCCTGATGTCTCCTAGGCTGGGAAGGGCTATATTTGGGCAGAAGGAATGTAAAGAGCAATTGGGTGGCATGTTTGGGGCAGGACTGAACTTCTTTTGTCACTGTAAACCTCTACTTCACACTATCAGGGCCAGTGAGATCTCAGCACCCCAAGCCACTTCTCACTACCCACCTGCTCTAAGAAGCCCCAGCTCCAGACTCCCTGGGCTCACCCAAGCCATGAGATAGCTTCCCACAAAAGCCAGGGATAGAAATGCTTTACCCAGAGCCAGATCCAACAGCCTGAGCAACGTACCCTCCCACCCTGCCACCTCTGGGCACATGGCAAAGAGACTAATTAGCCCCCAAGCTCCAGTCAGGAAATGAATCTCCCACCCACCCTCCCATTAATCCCAAAGAAATTAATAAACTCATCAGATACAACAAAGCGGCTTGGCAGCTATTAACCAGCGCAATCTAATTGCAGAAAGGCAGTGGGAGGGAAAGGAAGAGACGGAGCCAGGTGCCCGGGGATACGGGCTAATTGCCCCACCCACTGGGCACCCTCGATGCCACACACGTGCCAGGGGGAGCAGGAGATACCGCTCTTCCATCACTGGCAATCTGTGGCTCTGCCTTCAGCCAAATGCCCTTGCTCCACCCTGCCGACACCTGCCCCCAAAACCTCCTGTAGGAACAGCTGTTTTGAAAGCCGCTTCCACGTGCCCACATGTACAGTTTCGATTTTGCCTCGGATAATGTCTCTCCGCGGCTCTCTCTGGACTCTGTCTCTCCCACTTGCTCTGCCTCTCCACCAGTTTCGAGGCCCCGGGGGCTGCAGTGACAAGAGAGGGTATGGATTTGGACAGGACCATTGCTAGCCTACATACAGCATCTTAATGCACATGAGAAAAAAGTGCTCCTCTAGGCCGACGGGGCCCTGCCAGCTCACGGCCGCGAATGCAAGTTCTGGCTGATTTCAGCCTCTACTCACCCTTGAGCATTACACAACACAAGGGCCCCAGAGTTGGAGGGCTTGGGTTTAACCTGGCTTCTCTGCTATGAGGTATGTGATCTCAAGCAAGCTGATGAATCCCTCTGAGCCTCAGTTTCCCCAGTCTATAAATGGGGGATGAAAATAGTAATTATTACCTCATTGGGTTCTTAAGGAGATTCAATGAGATGTGCAAAGTACTATATCAGTATTCATTAGTTTTTAATGAATGCCATTGCCCCAGACGGAGGGGGGAATCTCTGGTCTACAAAAGGCTTTGCACTGCACGCTTTAGTTTATTAAACAGACTAGGTCAGTGTTGTCAAAGTTTGGTTTGCAGGCCAGCAGTATTAGCATTAGAAATGCAAATTCTCAGTCTCACCCCAGACTGACTAAATCGGGAACTCCAGGGGTAGGGCAGGCTGGATGAGAGCAGAGCCGAAAGAGCGACCCAGAGGACACACAGGATGACAGGAAGGGACAGGGTGTAGAGACGAATAGTGATTTAGCCACTATGCAGAATGAGTGAGGAAATGTTTAAACACTGGCTCTCCAGGGGAAAAAGGCCCTAATTTGTGGTGGTTGCCCATTTCTGTGGTGTAAACACTCACACCAGGACTGATTCCAAGCTGCCAGCATGAAGTCACCAAGCACAGAGCTTAGATGTGTTCCAGGGGCTCTCGCCAGCTGGGGCAGGCTGGCTCCCACACACATGCTTGCATGGGCTCTGTGCTGGGCACTAGAAGTTTATGCATATCAATCTCATTGCCACTCTACTTAATTAGTAAGGACAGTGAAGTCCAGATAAGTTAATAATTTATGCAAGTCACAGAGCTGGTAAGTAGAAAAAAGTATTCAAAACAAGGCCAATGTACCACTTAATTGGGATCACAATATTTAAAACAAATGTGCAGTCTTTCTAACTATGGTTTCTAATGCTATTAAAAGAAATACTTTCGTGATAGAGTGCTTAGTCACATATGAAAATTTAGGCAAATATAATTGATATGGAATGTGTCTGCCTGTGCATAGAAAATATCACTTACCCAACCTCCCCAAGGGGAGATCAATATAAATTAATAATAACTTGGTCCTTTAAGCACTAAAATTCTGGAGATTTTAATTATGTATTCAAAAGCATTATTTCCAAAAATCCTTTCTAAAGGAATTATATGTTCTTCCATCCTCTTAAACAGAGTGAGCATCTTGACCTTAACATGCAGTGCTGCCATTATGAAGCGGTTGCCAGACTGTGCTGTGATACAGTGCTGCCCTACGGGTTACCCAAGTGTGCAGGGCCGCTTGCCTGCAGTTCTGTGCTTTTATAAGTTAATCTGTCTACTTTTCATAGTGCTTGTTTCTTTTCTCACTGTGAGCCATCACTTTTTGCTCCTATTAGGATGGCTGTCTCTGAGCCTCTGTCTTTCTGGGAGCTGTGTTTAGGACCCCTGGGTGGAGGAGCCCAGACAAGGAGGCTGATAGGGCCAGGGGACTGCAGTGACTGAGCTCCGTGGTATTGATAGGGGCTGCCCACCTTTGGAAAGGTGACAATCATACAACTGAATGAGTGTTAGAGACCTGGATTTGGTCTGCCGTGTGACCTCAGGTCAGCAAGCTTGTCACTTCCCCAGTAACACACCACAGGAAGTGCCACAGGGGTCCTCTGCTGCTTCCTGCCAGAGCTGGCACGGTGTCACCTGGCGTCTGACCTACATTGGCACCTGGTGCTGTCTGTAATTTCCTCTGGTCTCACTCCTCCCCAGCCTCCGCCCTAGTCCGAGTTCCCACTGAACTTCCCTGGGACAAGAATCCACTATGGGCCTGTCTCCGTTTTGTTCTTGACACAGCCCAGTCATCTAGTGACAATCTCACATATAGTCTCGCCAGACTCTGCTTAAAACCTTTTGATTCTTTCCCATTTTGGAGGTCCTGATGGCAAACGCTGAGATTTTGCCTACAAGGCTCCGCGAGGCCTGTCCTCTGCCCAGTGTCCCCACCATCTCACGCTATGTTCTCCGGCTTTATCTGTGCTGCAGCCACACCTCCCTCCTTCACCTGTTCAAGTGCAGAGAGCTCCTTCCTGCCAGGGTCTCTGCACATGCCATTCCCTGCCGGGAACTCTCCTTGCCACACAAGCCCCTGCCCCCAGCCCTCCTTCAGCCAGTTCGGGGCTTGGTGAACCAGGGACTGCAGGCTGAATGGAGCCCACTGCCTGTTTCTGGAAATAAAGTTTTATTGGGACACAGCCACGCCTATCCATTTATGCACTGTGACCGCTTTCATCTACAACAGCAGACTTGCTCAGAAACCGTGCAGCCTGCAAAATCTCAGAGTTTACCATCTAGACCTCCATAGAAAAGCTTTGCCCAACCCTGATGTGGTTTACACATGTTAATCCCAAAAATCCTTTCCTTATCTCCCAAAGTCAAACTTCTCCCAGAACCGTGTTCTTTTCCTTCGAACATTCATTAATGTGACTCTTGTTTACTGCCTGTCTTTCTTACTGTACAATAAGCCTCATGAGAGCAGGGATTGCTGTTGCTTTTGCCTGCCCTTTGATCCCTAGAGATGGCACAGTGCCTAGCCTATCACAGATGTTCAATAAAATCTAGCTGAATGAATGCACCCAGACCTTTGTATGTATTATCTCATTTAATCCTCTGCACATCACGTTTTATAGATTTGAAAAGTCCTTAGTTCTACTGAGATTAGGTGATTAATGTCCCCAACGTCATACATTGCAAAGTACCAGAATGGGGATTCAAACCCATGCTCTCTCTATCCCCAAAGCATATGCTCCTAGCCACTGTGCTACTGTTACAGGGTGAAGAAGATAATGATGGGAACGGGCTTGGCCCAGTGCCCGGCATGCTGGCAGCACTGACACGAACCCCACCAAGTTCTTCCTTCTGTCCCTTTCCCACTGCAGTATATGAGCCCTCAGGCCCTTTGCTAGCAGACCAGACTTGGAGTCCAGGGACCCGCATGCCCTGACGCCAGCTGAGAGGGAGCCCTGGCCACTCTGCCTGCTCACAGCTCTCTCATGCCTGTCTGGAGTCACACAGGCTTGTCATTTTGCCACTTTGTTCTCTCCCGAGTAGGTAAAAAGAGATTCATTTTTAAAGCCCTGAGGGATTTCCTCACATCTTTGCCTGCATCCGTGGGTGTGCACACAGCGCTACGGCATTTAATATTTTATGTACATTTAGATGATAGTTCTTTGCACTCGACGCTGTCAGGATCCAGCCTCTTCTAAGGAGGCCGCTGTAACTCCGAGGCAGGGTAAGGCCTTCTGCTTCAGAGTCAGATTTTGCAAACACTTATTGATCACTTTTGCGTGCTGGGCACTCAGCCATGTGCTTTGCTTACATAAATTTCCCTGATTCTGCACAACAACCCTGTTATTATTCCCACCTGAGAAATGCAGGCTTATATGCAGGCACTTTAGACAATAGTAATAATGCTTAATAGTAATAGTAATAATAATAATAGTAATAGTAATAATGCTTAATAATGCTTAATTTCATACAAGTTTTTGTTGAATGAATGAATGAATGAAGCCTCAGAGACAATCAACTTGCTAAGGATCACAGAGTTAATAGGGGATTAAACTGGGATTTGAACTCAGATTCTATTTACTACTCTGCCAGCTGGCTGAGTTAGGACAGGTGTAGGCTATCTTGACCTTAAGACCTGGGCCTTCCCACATGCCTCTCTGATTACCTTGCACTTATTTATTGGAGAATACAGCCCAAAGGGAGTCAGTTAAAAGAGCCCATAGAGTGATCATGGCCAGGACCCAGGGTGGTTGCTCAGGGGCTTGGCACAAGGGGATGCAGAAGGCACCAGAAGACCCACGTTTTCTCTCCTCCCATGCCGTGCATAAGCTGCACAACCTTGGGTAAGTCACTTCACCTCTCTGAACCTTCTTCATCTGCAAAATGGCAATAAATGAACCTACCTACCCATAGTACAGCACTGTTGTTGATAAGCAACTGAGACGACACATCTGACGGCTTTTGAAAAGCCCTAGTGAGCCATGAGGATGGAAGATAAGAGTGCTACTGCGTATCTGGTGGGATGCAGCCGACCAAAGGTGGGAGAGTTGGGTTCAAGTTCCACCGTACCACCTACTGTGCGGTCCTGGGAAGTCGATTTTGCTACCTATAAGATAAAGGCAGTCTGCCTCCCCTTTTCCCCTCATTGGGATGATCTGAGGCAATCACAAATGTGACCAAGGTTTAAAGGCCTATCCAACTGCAAGCTCTTTCTATTCCAGACCCTGAGCCTGTTCTCTAGGGCCATCCAAAGTTGCATGAACCATAACCAACGACCCTTTTTTCTTTTCTTAACCTCAGACTCAGGGTTCTAAGTTGAAGTTCTCATTAGGAAGGATGCATTAGTGTCACCCTGAGTGCACAGAAGTGCTTTTGACATATGGGCAGGAAAAATGATGTTCAGCTGTGAAACACTACAGCCAGAGATCCCAGGAATAAAGTGAGATTGAGTTAGTGTTTCAAAGTCTCCTACAGTGTAGGTCTGCACCTTGACATAAAACCGACTAAAAAGGCTTATAATATAAGCCTCCACGGTAATACCCTGCCACGAAAGTATAAATGTTTACTGCACTTAAATCCAATATCTCCAATCATACAAGTTTATTCTACATGGGAGGCTGGAGCGTGAGTAAGCAAGAGCCCAGCTCAGTGCTGGAGGGGTGATCTGGGGAGCAAAGGGAGTTGCTGAAGTTGCCACAGACCTCATTCTCCTAGCCAGAGGAGCTATCAAATATGTGCTTGAGCCCAGAATGCTGTGAAAAATCAAGATCAAAAGACAGCAATGGCAAATGCCAAAGGTAAGAGGTCAAAGACAAGTCCAGGGAAAGCTGGGAGGACACCACATCAACTGACCCCTACCTGGGTTTTATTAAGCCTGCAACTCAGTTGGTCAAAGGCAGTGTTTTTGTTAAACTGTAGCTTGCAATCCATTAGTGGAATCAATTTAGTGGGTCAAGACCTGCATTTTAAAAAGCAAATCTATGTCCAGAATAGATCAGAGTACAATACACATAGCAGGGGTAACTATTGTTTCAAAAGCTTTGGTTTCAGTTACGTATAGGTTAGTGTTTATCCGCATCCTGAATTGCAACCTAAATGTAAGTCATGCTCAGAAAGAGTGCAGTGCCTGGCACAAGGGATCTGGACACCCCTGTCATTCACTACTCTATCATCGGCCCTCAGCAGAGTACCTGGAACATAACTGACATTCAAAAAATATATTTTTGGTTATCAATGAACTCTTAGTCCTGGTCACTTGTAACTAAATGACTTCCCTACATTATAAGGAAATTATATAAGCTAATACTTTTGAACACTTACACATGTCAGGTACTAGACTAAACGCTTTACATGTGTTATCTCATTTAATCTTCCCAACCACACTGTAAGGGAGGTGCTGCTATCATCCCTATTTTACAGATAAGAAAACCAATGCTCAGGGAGGTTGGGTTTCTTGCCCAAAGTTCCACAGTTAATGCAGATTCAAACCCAGGCAGGTCCACTATGCTACACTGCCCCAAGATACTAATTTTACTGGGCTGTGGGTATATAAACGTTTAGTAAACATTTGAATCATTCTTTGTCCATTGGTGTTTGCAGTAAGCATCCCTGTCTGAGATTCCACATCCCTAAGCTGGCAATTGCTTTTCCTTGTCTTTGATTCTGCGTTACGTATTTAGAAGAGGATAATTGCATACAGCTTGAGAAAGGGGGGAGTAAGGTACACTGGAACAAGTCAAGCGTCGGGAGTTCTGGCTTCCTGCCCTGGCTCTGCCATCGACCACCACGGCCTCTGGGAGGCTCCTCACACTCCCCCCTCTCCCCTGGGCTTGTCCTCTCAGCCTGAACATCATCCCACTGAACAGACCCTTCCCAATGCTTTGACTCAGTCAAGACCCCTGTTACAGAGACTCATGCAGACTGTCCCCAACTACTTCTTTGCAGCACTCATCACACTTGTAATCATATAATTATTTAAGTAATTATTTGTTTAAAGCTCATCTTCTCCACTTGATTCCAAGAGCGATGACACTCTGTTCTGTTCACCATCACATCCCCATTGCCCAGTGTGGCATCAGCACTTTCTAAATATTTGGCAACTGCATGAATAAATTCCCCTTTGGGGCTCCAGCTCCCAGGACAGCGCCTGGCCCATGATGGGTGCTCAGTAAATATCTGTTGAATTGAATTATGAAATTCCTTTGGGCAAGTCATTTCTCTTTATTCTTCAGTTATATTACCTATAAAAGAAGGATATAGGCTAGTCCTTTTAAGTTCAAACAGGAATTCCTAAAAATCCTGGGTATATTTATAAAATGGTGTAGCTTTTCAAAGTGCCTTGAGGCTGAGCCTAGAAGAGATAGGCCTAAGAGGGGCAACCCTAGAAGGCCTCAGACAGGTGCCTGCAGGAGGCCACTGGCATCTCAGCAGCCCAGACGTAGAGGTGAGGCAGGGGCCACTAAGTGAGGGATACAAGGAAGGCGCCTCTCCAACCTGCCACAAAACAGCCCTCGCTGAGCCCCATGAAGTGAACACAGTCATGGGAAAGATGGAATGGATGTGTGGACCCAAGAAACACAACTAAGGGCAAAAGGAAGAGGCTTTAGAAAGAAAATCTTCTGCCCAATAGATGGAAGAACTTTCCAACAATGAGAGATTTCCAAGATGAAATATGCTGTCCTTTTAGGTAATAAGTTCCCCAACACTGGAGGCATTCAAACACAGACTCCACTTGATGAGAATGCATTTGCAAGAATCCAAGCAGCTGATGAGAGCACAGGTCTAGAGGACCTTTATTATTCCTTTTGGCCCCAGGAATGTAGGATCTAGGCTCATTTCTACATCAGGGGAACCAGGAGGAAGGCAGGGCAGCACAGGACACAAGAGGTCCTTGGACACTGTGAGAAAATAGGAGGGCAGGAGTATATGCAGAGAGAAAAGCCACTGTCGCAAAACTTCTCTCCTATGTTTGCTCATTCTTGGTCTTCTCTCCTGGCTGAACCTCATTACAGTTGATTCTCATTACTCACGGCAGTTCTGTTCTATAAAGTTGCCACAGGCAATGAATTGGGAAATTCTGAACCTTTGCTCCTCGAGGAAACACAGGGTTAGGTTCCTGTGAGGCTCCAGTTGCAACCTTATCAACCAATCGATACTTAACTTTGTTTTATGTGTGTTTCTGTTTACAGACACCTCATTAAATATATATTGTTGATTCATTAACACTGAACAACAGCACTCTAACCCATGCCTGAATAAAGCTTATCTAACGCAAGTACTTTCTCTGCAAGGTACATCAGAGCTTTCCCGTGCACGGGAACACTGGACAGTACTTCAGTACTATGCTTTGGGATCATCTTAAACAGAAAAATCACCAAGAAAAAGCACAAAAATACAAAAGAGATAGCACTAACTAGACCGTGAAGGGGACACTTGGTTACAATATGAGCTGAACCAGGAAGGCAGAGTGCAGCCTTGTTTAGCTTCAGCAGGAAACATGCACACTGGGGAGACTCGAATTTTTTGCCGCTCTGTGCATGTCTGTGAACGCACTGTGAGCGCTGATTTTCAGAGTTACAAATAGACTTTAGCAAGGAGTCAAATTTGCAAATACAGACTCCACAAATAATGAGGATCAACTGTACTTGTCTGAACACGAATGTCTGGCTTCTGCCAAGATGTGCTCAGACTTCCATCCCTAAACCCAAACCTCTGGGATGGGAAGCAGAATTCAGTCTAGCCCATAGCACTCCTCCTGCCAAAGAGAACACAGCCACACTGGCTGTTCCCAGAGACTCCAGTGACAGATAAAACACTACGTAGGGTGGGAGTGGAGCTCAGCCCACCCTAGTCGGCTCTCACTAAAAATGCCACCCTCAGTGATGCTCTCCAGGATTTCGTGGACTCCCCACCTCGCTCAGAGTTTCAGAAGTTAACCCTAGGGCTGCAAGAATGCTCAGATCACTTTTCTTTTTGGACAAAAGTACTACATGTGTTTAATAATTTCTTTTGCCTATACCATAAATTCCTCTTTTTTTTTTTTCTTGGATAGTTAAAAATCTCACAGACTCTCTTCTAAACGATTTGGGGGATGATCAAATTGGCCTTCCAGAAATTGACACTGCATGGCAGAGTCCCTAAATAGGAAGACTCCTCTGCATATCCCTCTCCCACCTCCAGGAAGCTTCACAGTGTTCCGAATTAGCTGCTAAGGAGAAGATTTGTCAGAGAGCTCAGGCACGCTGGAGATTTCTCATCTTGCAAGAACATGACACAGTCAGGGCATGCCTGGCTTCATTCGTTCAACTCACCAGGTAGAGGAGTGTCTGCAGAAAGCAGTTGTACCAGTAACATACCTTTGAGCTCTGAGTGGCAGGTGCCAATTAAACTAGTGGTTTTAATGAAGCATCGGGGCTGAAGGAAGCTGGTCACTTGCCGTCCTTCGGGAACTCAGGACACTGGAGTGAGTAGAATGCTGGCGGGCAGGGGAGGGTGTGACTTCTGAGTTTTCAGGGATGGGCTGAGGGTGGCCTATCCCTACCCCTTGCTGCAAGTAGGCTCCTAGGGGGCAGCTAGCATGTGCCTGGGCCCTACTGGGCTCCGGGAAGAAGGGGAAGTTTTAGTTTGGGGTGTTAGCAGCTCTTGTCTGAGCAGTGCCATGCCAGGCAGGCCTCTGAGGAGCTGTGGACTTTCTCAGGAGAGAAGCTGCAGCTTCCGGTTCTCTTGGCTTCACACCCACCCAGAGCCACTACCAGAGGGGGATGGGTAAGGCTGCCACCTTATGGAGCAGAGAAGCAACAGAGGTTAGGGATGGAGGAAGGAGAGAGGCAGGGGTTGGGGAGGGCTGTGGGGAGGTTGTTCTTAAGTCAGGAGGGAACTGCTGGTAGTTTATCTGTACCAAGCTAACCCTAACCCTAACCCTAACCCTAACCGGCTGGTCTTTGCCGCCCTGTCGCGGTTAGGGCAGGAATGACCTGAGCACCTCTCTCATCCCTGTGTTGTCCTTCTCTCTACCCTGAGCCAGGCTAGACGCAAGATTCCAGGAATGCTGCACACAAAGACAGATACATAGACAGACATTTTTCCCTGTGAGATGACAGAACTAAAATGTTCACAATACAGAAGAATCTTCAAAGCACAGCTATAAACAATGTTTCATTTTGTTCTCACAACAATTTTAAGATGCACACAAAGCAGATATTATTACGATCATCATTCCTACTTTACTGAGGAGGAAATTAAGACAGAGAATGCTAGAAACTGCGAGAGCTGGGGCTCCACCCTGAGCCTCTGGCCGCCCGTCCCCACATGCTCTTTCCGCTGCCCGCGGCTGCCTGCCCCGCACACGGCACGCAGCTCCCTCTCACCTCCCGCATCCGCCTTCCTGCTCTCCCCACAGCCGGCCCTGCCTGCACACCCGCACCCCGGCCCCAGCTTGCCCCGTCTCCCATCCAGGCCGGCTGACGCAGGCTGCTTCCTGAGACTGAATTAGCAGCCCCGCCTCTTCCAGCTCTTCTAGGCATGAGCTGGCTGAAGAGGCGCAGAAAGGAGTCACTGGAACTGGCAGGCTTCCCCAGGCTGATCTCAGGCAGAAGCGTGATGGGGCACATTACAAGAAATAACGTTTAAAATGCAGCAGCACTTCAAAACCCTGCTCCTCTGCCCAAAAGCAGCCCCCGGTTCGAAAATTTAAGTAGCTCTAATATGTTTGCTGGCTGATGTGTGAATACGCTTCTGCAGTCAGTGAATTTTCCATCAAAGCTGATAAGCAGGAAGTCCCCGAGCTCTGGGAGAATGAACCAGACATGCATGGGCTGGGGAGGCCGGAGAGAGAAAAAGCCCTTCAGGTCATGCCCTCCCAAAGCCAGCTCACCTGCCTGCCCCTTGACCGTGGTCCTCGGGTGGGCAGGAGAGCCTGATTCCTTCACAGGGGAAGGTATTTTAAGAGCCTTTTTAATGAAATAGAGAAATACTGCTCTTAGGGGACAGAAAACAGGAAGGGAGAAAGGTGTCAGTGATTAGAGGGGTCTTCCATTTTGAATTTTCAAATTCCAGCTGCCAGTGGGAGCTTGTCATATAAAACCTCTCCTAATGGGCTCTGGTGTCCCCATTGGCTGTGAGCTCCTTAGGGCCTGGAGGGCACATCCCGTGTGTCCCCTGCACCCGTCTCTGGGTCCCAGTGATGTGGGCCCCACACGCCCCAGTCCCTCACTCACTCCTGCGTCCACTCGGCAAGCCTGCAGTGGGCACCCCTCGCTCTTGGCTGGGCAGTGCTGGCCCCGCACTCAGCGTCCCCATCCGGGAGTGCTACAGGAGTGGCAGGAACTGGATCATATCAACGGAGGGTTGAACCTGCACTTGCAGGGACTGGGGGGTCAGGGGAGTTTTGGAGATGTGAGTAGGAGCAGCCAGGTGAGAAATGGGGGTGGGCACAGAAACCTGTGCGTGGGTGCACAGGCACGGGCTGGTGGGACAGCCTCCCGTGTCCAAGGCCGACACTCCACCTGGTATCACTGGGACAGAGTGTCTGAGGGGCGAATGCAGGAGACAGGCTCAAAGGTGGGCAGCCCCCAGTGCGTGTCACCCTGAGAGGAAACAGGGGCCATGGAGGGGTTTTAAGCCCAGGAATGACACTCTCACAGATGCGTTCTCTGGTGGGGAGGTTGGACTAGCTGACCTCCAGCTCTCAGAGCTCATGATATTCTGTGAGATGTTGTCAACTATTTTAAACCTCATGCCAATTCCCCTTCTCCCGACTCCTTAATTAAAAGGAAGAAATAAGTGACTTCTCAGTAACCTTCAAAGCAGCCCCCAAACCACCCATCTCTTTCTCTACTCCCTCCACCCGGATCTGCCGCCTCTGAGTTTCTTCATCAAAGGCAAAGTTGCTCCCACTGGCTCTGGGGGAACTGCCCTCCCAGCAACCTCCCCGGCTGGCCCACTGAGCTCTGTCCCCCAGCCGAGGAGCTGGCACTCTGGCTGCGGATTCCCAGCAATCAACCCCACCCCCGCTCCAGCGCTCTGAGCCAGGTCCCGGCAGAAGCTGCTTCAAAGGATCTGCATATTTATGGTAAACTCCTTCCTCAAATTGAAAATGTATTAGACAGTAGCAATCACGGTATTTTCTGAGCCACTTCCCCCACTGGCAACCTGTCTGAGCCTTAATAGAGCTTCTCCTTAGCACAGATGGGACTGGAGCTACCACAACGGCTGGAGGCAAGGGCACAGATACCGGCAGGACCTCTCCAGGGAGAGCACTATGCCCTGCTCACTATTCCCCCACGCCACGTGAAGGAAATGTCAGTGCAGAACCTCATCTGACAGGCAGAGCGTTCTCATGGTTTTCTGTTATTCTATGTATAACCTTTGCTTTTGAGATGGGGGGAGGGGTTTGGAGGTGGGGACAGGAGTGTATCCCACCAGCAGGTCTGCTAAAATTGCCATCAGAGCAACAGAGGCAGTTTCCTGGGGTTCCCAGCTGCTGAGGGCCACGATAAGAAATGCAGCTGCCTTTCTGTCACTCGGGGTGCCAGCAAAGCAAGCTCTGCCGCTGCCGGCGCTGGAGGAGCCTGACTCCTCCCGGCAAGGGGCAGAGCTGCCTCTGCGTGGGCTTCCGTCAGGGAAGATGGCAGGAGAGGAGATTAAAGGAAGGCAGCCTGACCTCCTAGCAATGGGTGGGGATCTTGCAGGAACTTCAGGAGGATGGAGATGGATTCTGTGAGCCTTCTAGAGCTGCGGTCCCCAACCCCCGAGCCACAGCCTGGTATTGGTCCGAGGCCCATTAGAAAACAGCCACGCATCATCGCCTGAGCTCCCCGTACCTGTCCCACCACAACCCCCACCCCCTGCGTCTATGGAAAAATTACCTTCCATGAAACCAGTCCCTGGTGCCAAAAAGGTTGAGGACACTGAATCCCTGAGATTTTAGTTTGCAAGAGTCATCTCATCCATCCTCCTGCCTCTGGTCAGAACTGCACTAAAATCATTCCAGAGAACCAGACCCTTGAAAGCTGAGGTTAGATCCGTTTTGGACAACAAAATATGGCTATCGGCTCACTCACAAGGCTTTTTACTGGCCTGTTCCTGGCCAGCCCTGCCAGTTTCTCCATCTCCATAGGAACAGAGTGAAATAAATCAGCGGTCCAAGGAAAGCGTGGCCCAAGTCTAGTTTCTATGAAAAGTTCATGTGAAAAGGACCTGTGTATTTGATGGGGAAGGAGGAGAGTGGAATAACTGATTGGTCCCAGGGCCCAGAGTTCAGAATGAATAGAACATTTGAAAACAAATTCCTGTAAGTACGCTAATGCAGCAAATAGAAATTTAGTGTTCAGCTTGAGGAAACTGATGATCCTGCAGTGTTCTCAGCTCTGTGCTGTTCAGCCCATTTGGATGAATGGTGTCCAATCGGGTTTTGTGTTTTAACAGACATCTAGACAATCCCCAGAGCATCAATGGTGAGAGATTTGGAAGGTATGTCATGTTGGGAATAGCTATGGGCCACTGCTTAGGGGAGGAAAAAATAGAGGGGCTATGACAATGCCAGCACTGTAGAGCCAGCTGCAAATTTTGCCATCCCCAAAATATTATGAGCTCTTGAAGGGACCGTGACTCATTTAACTTGCATTCCCAGCCCTTGACACAGAGAAAGTGCCCAAAAATTTTATGCTAAATTCAGGAATGAATGGATGAAGTAAAATCAAACTATTTTGAAATATTTGAGGAGCTAGTGAGAAAGAGGAGGCAGACTATTCTGAGTTGATCTCTGGGGCAGAATTAGGAGGCAGATTTTGACTTAGTGCCTCGAAGAATTTGGAATGTGTCCCTTGAGAGGCAGTGAATTCCCCAGCCCAGGACATGCTCAGGGAGACACTGGGTGGCTGTGTCTCTCAGGGCCATGGTGGAGAACATTCTTGCACTGGGTTAGAGGATTAAATGAGAGGCCTAAAGGTCTCCTCCAACATGTTCTGGGGCAACTTTGCATAGCGGAAAGGCCTTGGACTTTGAAGACAGCTAGACCCAGCTCAGTTCTGAAGTCTGGCACCCACCGGCTGTGTGAATGTGAATACAATACTGTATCTCTCTGTCTTGGTTTATTTGCCTACAAGATGAGAGAATAGCTTTCATGCAGGGTTGATAAAAGGATGAGAAATTTTAAATACATATATACACCACTCAGCATAGTACACCATGTAGGTCACAATAAATGTTAGCTATTATGATCATGTCAGTAGAGCCAGATTTCTATGTAATCACAGGCAAGCACCAGAGTGTGCCATGCAAATGCAGTTTCAATAATCCTTGGGTTCAGCCAGATGAATTGTTGAGGGTTTCCCATCTTCATTGCTCAGAGAGAGAAAACTAAGTTATCCCCATTGTGATATAAAATTAGCCAATAGAAAAACTTGAGATCCACATCTTTAACTAGGGATGTCAGACCTCGAATGCTTAATTAAACCTGTTAAGCCGTTTCTGATCCTCAGATGAAAGGTGTGCTCATTATTACGGCGCTAACAAATTCTCTCCGGGGCTGCTCAGAATCTCTGATCTTCAGACCAAGTTAAATGAAAAAAATTAAGGGCCTTCTAATGCCATGCTTGTTTTTTTCCTAGCCTCTTTCAAAGAGGATTTCACCCAAATCAGGAAGGAAGACTATACTTTCCTAATGCTACCCAGGGCATCTTCTGGGGGATGAGAAGAGAGAATATGGCATGGAGAATGGAGATCTCACACAGGAAAAAACTGGAGGATGGAGCTGACATGGTACTGTGCACTTTTATACCCATAAATAAATAATTGGGAGGTGGTCTAGGTTCAGAAATGTCACTTACAGGACACAGTAAGGCACATTTTCCCCCACACAGTCTCCAGTGGAAGTTCCAGAGAGTCCCAAGATGGAAAACCCTCTCCAAACAGAAGCAAAATAGTAATTTTTTAAATGGTAAAAAAAAATAACCCTGAATTCTAAAAGACTATTTTTAAAATGGTAATAATCCTTTAATCAGCCACCGGCAGAGAATGTGGTATTTGGTTCAGACATTTTACCAATTACAACCCACTGGGTCCCTGCATGGTGCTTTCTAAATAATCAAACCCAGCTCTTAATAGTCACTCACCCGGACAGGAAGAGAGAGAATAAAACCAGAGCCAAATGAGAAGACGCCATTACTAAAGAGAGCCCAGCCCGGCAGGTTATTAGGAACCAGGAGCCATCCTGGTTTGCAGCAGGTCGCAGCAAACCAAAAGGCCTAGGAAAAAGTGTTTTGGTTTGGGGGTTTCGGGATTCTAGGAAAGTGAGGAACAGCCAAGAGTGGGAGACCCAAGAGTATGGGCTTTGAAGTTGGACAGACTTGAGCATAAATTCCAGCTCTGCCTGAAGTCCTTGCTAATAGTAGGACTGGGGCCAAGTTCCTCATCCTCCCTGAGCTTCAGTTTTCTTATCAGTAAAATGGGAATTTATCTACCTTGAAGGGTCATCCTCAATATTGAAAGTGATCTGTGCCAAGTGTCCACGTGCTGTCTGGTATGCAAAAGGTACTCAAAAGATGTTATTTCCTTTGTTCCTTGTCACTGTCCCCTCCTCTGCCAGCATCACCTTGGATTTAACTGGGAGAACACTAAAGCAGAGATGCTGACATTCCTCCCACCCTGGAAGAGAAACCCAATTAATCAGCACTCTCTAAACCATTTCTTCATCCTGTAATAAGCAGGGGAAGGACACCAGTCAAGAGGCAAAGATCAGGCAGTGATTGGGAAGGGACCTGGGGACCAGCGCTTCAAAGTTGCCTCTGTGCTCAGGACACATCACACGCAGTTTTCACTTGGTACTCAGGGCACCTGCACCGGACAGGAAAGCAGCAGGACACTCACCAGATTTGTTGAAGAAAAATGGGTAATAAAGAGGATAATTGCCATCTACTTCATAAGTCCAATCAGGAGTGTTTGTCCCTTAGGGCAGCAGAAGGTCAAAAACACCATCCTATTAACGGTCACTTCTGCAGCAGACTCCATTCAACATCAGCTCAGAAAGATGGGAGTGGGATGCAGGGAGGCCAAGAAAAAATTCTGCGTGTAGAGGCTGCAGTTCACTAACACCCGTCTACTAGGGCGGTGATTGTCAAAGGGTAGTCTGTGGGCTACACACGCATTATAATCATCTATCTGTTGCTAGTTGAAAATATGCAGATTCCTGGAATTCAGCCAGTTCGACTAAATCAGAATTTTTATCCATGGGCCCTGGGTATGTACAATTTAAAACAAGCACACTCAGTCATTCTCTTTCAAATCTGCACCTCCGTTTGAGTAGCCTGCCCTGGTACCGCCAATGGGTGCTGCTGATGTAGAAGCCGCAGCCCGTTTTAGGATGCTTCGGGGCTGAATCCCTTGCTGGCCTGGGCTGGGGTCTGAAAGATGGGCCCTGGAGGCTGATGATGCTGTTTCTTAGTGACTCAGGCAATCCTGTGGCCTCACAGCTGGCACAAGGCAGCCTGAGTGGCAGCTGCTGGAGAAGCGGAATTAAGGTAGAGAGGTACTCGGAGCCTAATCAGCTGTCATTCAAGTGGAGGGCGGGATCAGGGCCACCAGCAGGCTGTGCGACGGCAGCTGTGTCTTGATGGAAGGTGCTGGAAGGGGGGACTGTGTACAGGGGCACACATAAAGCAGGGGACTGTTTCAAAGCCTGGGGTTGGGCTTCCTAGGGAGTGGGTCTGGGCTTGGCTCGAGCATTATATCCTCCTAACTGCTCCCCCCATCACCACCTCCACTCCCCCGTTCCTTTCCCTATTTTCTTTTGTCCTCAGAGCACTTTTCACTACTGACACTATGATATACATGTATTTGTTTGTCTGTTGTCTGTCCCCTATTAGAATACAGGCTTCACAAACACACACTTTCTCCATTTTTAAAAACCTGTAGCTAGAAGAAAGCCTGGCAGATAACAAGCACTCAACAAAGATTTCTTGAAAGAATGAATGTTCTTCCCTTCACATCCCCCAAGGATAGGGGGCTCGGGGAAAGTCTGCCTGACAATTTTCCCACAGGCTGGCAGCTTCCCTTGTTCCAGGCATTATGAGCCCAAGGGCACAATCTGAGTTTCATAACCCAAATTTGCACTTACCGTCTTCTCTGCCAGCCTCCCTACCACACTGTGAGCTCTCTCTTAGCACAGGGGCTGAATCTTTTTCAGCTTTTTCCCCCTGGGCCTAGCACAGTACCTGACACACAGTACATGCTCAATAAATGATTTATTATTAATAGATAAATGAAATGCCATTTGGGGATATGCTATCCCCATAGTTTCTGGCTGCCTACCTAACCCTGCCCCATTTGAGAAGTTATGAAAAATGATAGCCATTGTCGTGGCTGCAGACAGCTCTGGCCCAGAGCTGTGAGTTGTTGACAGCAGCAGCACCTGGCCCCAAGGTTCCTCTCTCTGTCTGGGACTCTTTCCTCTTATTGCACTGTCTTCCGAGAAGGGTGACCTGGTCCGGTGGCCCAGCGTAATCACTAGCCTCCTAGAAAGGATTCCACTGGACCTTGTGAGAAAGGCTGATTGGAGCCTCTTAGATGCGGGGATAGAGTAGCAGGAGGCAGTGTGACAGGGCCTCCAGGGTCTTGGGTCCCATCACAGTCACCTTGATGCCTGATGACTGCATCTGTTCCTGGGCCCTATCTTAGGCCCACCCAACCAGACTCCTGTGAGTCTTAGACTGTGAGGTGCAGTCTAAGAATCTGCGTTCTCAACAAATCACCAAGGTGACTCTGATGCACAATTTGCTGTAATGTTTGAGAACCTGGACTTTAGAGGTAGATGTACTTGAGTCCAAAACCAGTTCTGCCAATACTAATTGCTCAAGGACAAGCCAGTCAATCTCCCTGAGCCTCAGTTTCCTCCAGTGTAAAATGAGGATTAATAAATAGTACGTATTTTGTAGGGTTAAATGAGAAAATACATATGACACTCTTAACATGGTATAAGGCCCATGGTAAGTGCTTAATAAATGGAAGCCGGCCAGGCACGGTGGCTCATGCCTATAATCCTAGCACTTTGGGAGGCTGAGGCAGGAGGATCGCTTAAGCCCAGAAGTTGAAGGCTCCAGTGAGCTATGATGATGCCACCGCACTCCAGCCTGGGTGATAGAGCAAGACCCTGTCTCAAAAAAAATAAAATGAAATAAATTAAAAAACATAAATGGAAGCTGCTGTGATGATGATGGTGGTAGTAGTGGTGGTAATGATGATAATGACGACGATGATGATTCTTCATAATCTCCTGGAAAAGGCAATTCTGCAACCCCTTCAGTGGTGCGCTCCCTTGTTCAGCCACTCTGACAGTCAAGGAGCTCTTCGCTATGCCTGCTTCCTGCTGTGTTAGTGCCTGGCTTCCTACTTAGCCTTCTTCAGGGTTGGAGAAAGGCTAGCCGAATGATAGGGAATTGATTATTAGGGCAATGGCGAAGGTGGGAGACTTTCAAAGGGACATTTGGAGTGGCTGTCAGATCCTGGTTTCCACTGATGGAAGAGGACAGGAGCAAAGGAGAATGAGGTTCATGGAGAAGAATGAGAAAAGGAGCAGGGAGCCGAGAGGAGCTAGGAGGGACAAAGCCTCCCTGAGATGATGGAGCAGACAGGTAGCAGACGGGAGGGGCGGTGTGACTGGCACAAGGTGTGGGGGCTGAGGGCTGGTCAGAGGAGAGCTGACAGGACAGAACCAGCCTGCGTGCCAGTGCCAGTGTGCTTCCTCAGCCCACGTGGGACACAGTCTGGGCCTCCCCAGCAGGCTCCCTGGAGTCTAACACAGGTTCTGGGGTTAGGGTGAGCCTCAAGGGATAGAATAATCCAAAAAGGTAGACAAGGCCTGAGAATGCCTTCCTTTCCTGACACTCCCTCGCCTCCTCTCTTGCCCCACAAAGCGTGGGTGGGGCACGGTCCCTGGCCCACACTGGCTGCTCTGGTGGCAGGAAGGGGCAGGCCAGGAACCTTGCACAGGATGCAGGACATCTGGGGGATAACTGGGAGTAAGAGATGATCCTGAGCACCGAGGAGTCAAAGGAATGCACTGGGAACAAAGAAAGGAACAGAGAGTGAGGATCTGCCACCACGGCAGCACAGCCAGGCTTACCTGCCGAAAACCGTTCCTTGTGAACTGTAAGATTTTCAAGGCATAGTTGGACCTCTGGCCTTTGCTGTTGAATTCAATGTGGCCGGTGAGACCTTCCAATTCTACCTGTCCAAGAGAGAGTGAGTTACAGCACCAAATAGGCCCCGGGTTCCGCCTGGCTCCAAGCAAGCATTCCATAACACAGGGGCTCTTTACGATGCCCAAGAGAGGGGAAGCCATCAAGAGCCGTTCTCCAGCCCACCTCCCACGACAGCGTCTAGAGATGACAAGTGTGATGTCCCTGGAGACAATTCAGGCTTGGCTGGGGCTGGAGGAGAAAGATGTCCCACACCCAGTCACCCCCTACCAACTGCACGAACCAGCAAAGGCACGATGCTAACTGGAGCTCAGATTCCCGCCCGCCCGCCAGGCCCCCGGCTGCAATAGCACTTGTGCTCTTTGGACAGCTGCTCACCCAGCCCCAGGCCCGCGAGAAGTCAGGATGAGCCTACATTTGATTCTAAGTGCAAAACCCAAGATACTCAGCACCAGGCTTCTCTGACAAGAGACATCTTCTTCACAGGGCAGAGATTCACTTCCACCCAGCAGAGGAGGCACAGCTGGGGAGGAGAACACTGGGAATACCCAGCACCAGGCTGGAAGTCCTAAGCCTGCAACTCCTGGAGGGATCCATCCCCAGCAGCACTGCCCCTCCCCTGCTGTGCCGAACTTTGCTGGGACCACCACTGAGCAGAGGGGCCCATTAATAGTCTAAGGCTCAAGGTCCACTGCCTTCTGAACAAACTTCCATGGGTTCTCAGTAGTTATTAGAGATTAGGAAAAAAATGTGACCCACGATCCAGTTGACCGGTGCCACCATAGAGCACTGACTTATCTGGGGCTGTGATCTACCAGGGAAGCTTGGAGTTGAGGGGTTCTTGAGCCACGAACCGAGTGTCCCACCCCCTCAGGCTGGGTGTGGCACGGCAGGGCCTCCGCGCTCCTCACCATGCGCAGGTAGTTCATGAGGCTGGTGCCGTGCTGCCAAATCTGGGCCGAGCCGCAGGACAGGGGCTTCACGCCGATCTCCTGGCTCCGGTTCAGCTCCTGCACTGCGGTCACCACTGCGTAGACGGCATCGAACAGCAGGGCAGAGGACAGCTGCGAAAGGCCAGGGAGCAGGCAGAGCGAAGCAGCGATGGGAATAGAGGAAGGGAGGGAGCGGTGGGAGAATAAGAGGAATGAAGGAGGAAAAGAGGAAGGAAAAGAAAAGGGAAACAAGGGTCACCTTGGCCCACCTCGTGTCTCTGGGCCAGTTCCACCTCGGCTAATAGTTGGGGTGCTCATCTAAGGCAGACCATGGTGGCAACGGCTTCTCTGAGATTGAAGCATCAAGCTACCCTTTGGGTCCCAAATGATTTAAAGGGCATCCTGTTCTCTCTTTGCTCCAGGGAAACAAGCAACTTCCATTGCTCCCAAGAATCCCTAAGAAGGTGGCAGGGCTGCCTATCTCAGGAAAAGGGAAGGGACCGGGCCACTCCCTCAGATTTGCCCATTCTGCAAGTCTCAGCTGAAGGTCACTTCCTCCTGGAAGACCCCACAGTATCGTTTCTTCCTATGTGTACCTACTGTTTAAGTCTACTTTGTGCTGTTTAACTTGATGAGTACATACGAAGCACGTGGCAAGTTCAAAGCTCAAAGACGAGTAAGACGCCATTCCTGCGATGGAGCATAGTGGGATGGGGAGGGAGAGGCGAGGACACAGGACACAGATCAGGGTAACGTGGGACTGCGTGGGACAGACCCACAAAGGTCTATGGGGGGCAGAGGGGGAAGTATCTGGTTGGGCGATCAAGGAAGTATTTCCTGGGGATACGGTACTAGAATGGAGCGCTGAAGGACTCTGTAGATGAGTTATTGGACATGGGGATGGGGAGCAGCCAGGGAAAGAGAAAGGCATTCCAGAGGGGGAGCTGCAGGGGCAGAGACCAGGATGTGGACAGTGTGGAGCACACCTGGAGGGAGCGACACATCAGACACACGGGCAGGGGTCAGGGATCATGCCATGGAGGGCCTAAAGCCAGGGAGGAGGTCAGTGCAGCTGTGTGTCCGTATTTTCATCTTCTCTGTTAAACTGCAAGCTCCTCAGGGCAGGGAACATGCGGACCTTAATCTCCATATGCTGCACACCATCTATCTTGGGACCTGGCATGGTTGGCCCCCAAGACATATCTCTTGGCTTGCATTGAATTAACTCCTGGCTGAAAACTGCCCACTACCCAGTGAGTTAAGGCAATGTTTGCAGCCTTTGGGGAGGGGAAGGCTGAGGTGTCTGGGTGGAGGTGTTAGAAGCAGAAAGACAGAAGACTCCTGTCCTTGGGGAATGTGCAATCTAAGAAGAGAGAACCCTCTCTGTGTTCATGTACACAAGGTCCCTGACAAGAAAAACCCACTGAGTATAAGTGACTACACAGTCAACATTGTACCCGGGTTCTGAAGGGGCCCAGGAAGGCAGGTGGAGCCTCCTGGGAGGAGTGGTGTTGGGGGATGGGAAGTCCACTATCACAAGGCAAGCTCCTCCACTGACGTGTGACATTCCACCACTGGCAACTCAATACTGCCCCTTCCGAGCCTCCCCTTTGGACTAAAGTCACCCTCCCACATCACAGACTTCTTACAACCAGCCTCTTTCCTGGCCAGGCCCTGGGGACACTGGCCCCTCCACTGGCTCCCTCCACGGAGGGAGCAATGCCACCTTGGGTATTTTCAAGCTCTCCAGACAGAGCGTGAGCAGTGTGAGACAGCAAGGTGCAGAGTAAGGCGGTTGAAGGCGTCAACGCCAAACCCAGGGTCTGGATCCTGGTCCCTCACTATGTGAGCGACCCTGGGCATGCTGCTGAACTTCTCCACAGGAGCAACAATTTCCATAGCTGTAAAAGAGAAGCAGCGGTCCCCGCCTCCTCAGTCTGCCAAAATGCTATATCAACTGTAAGCATCGGGGGCCAGCATTCCTGAGGGCAGGGGCTGGGCACCCTGGGGCCAGGTGTGGGCAGGTGCTCAGGAAGTAGGCACTGGCTCAACTAAGGCTCCAGGGAGTCGCAAAACAGGGAGCTTCAAGGGTAGAAGGTGGGCTGGGCGGATCACCTTGTTTCCTGCCCATTTTGCTACCTGTTGGGTCAAGAGGCCTGTGATAGCAACTGGGTGAGCTGACTTTGGATAATATCTTTAAAAGGCAATTACAGAGAAAATGAGCCAATAAAGTTTCTCTGCTCCCATCCAAGTTCAACTGCAACACCAGACTACCTAGCCAGTGTGAGCTTTCTTCCTCCCTTTCCCTCTCTCCCTCCCTCTCCTGCTTCTTTTGTTTCTTCCAGCTGTTATTCAGCCCTTACCTTCTGGCAGGTACCATAGACCTTGACACCTCCACACTGTCCACAGAGATGTCCTGCCAGGCCGCTGAGTACCCCCTGCCTGCATCTCCCTTCCTGTCTGTCCCCTGGTCCTAAGGCCACCTGAGACCTGAAAACTAAGCAGATAAGGGCATCCACATCCCGCGACGGAGACCAGTGGAAAACTCTGCAGTCCTGCGGAGCCGGGCTGAGCCGGGCTAAGTCTCCCTGCTCCGGAGCCCCCCATCCATCACCGTCTCTCTCTTCGCCACTCCCTGCCCTTCCCCTGAGCTGCTTGGCTCCGTCTTTATCTGATTCGAGGCTCACCTGCTGCATGCTCCTCCGCAAGCCTACCACTGTCCTTGTCCTTTGCACATAATTCACTTTTCCCTGAGCACATGTGGCTCTTTTATTAATGGGCCTCTCACATTTCCTTGCCAAAAGGACATATGGAAATTATGAATGCTACAGACTCTGCTTTTCTGGCTTAGACAAACATCTGCCTGAGGGGGAATTAGTTACCCCGATTGATATTGGCTTCTAGTTCCTTCAGTCTGGCCATTTAAATGACACTGTAAACTGGTTTCTCTCGCTCCTTCACCCTGGCCTCCCGATTAACCTCCCCACTCTAAGATAAACTGCAGAGCGTTCAAACTGGAAGGATCCTAGAAAACAACTAGTCTGACTCTCTCATTTTATGAATGGAGAAACTGAGGCTCAAGGAGTTCTCCTCCTGCCCAAGGTCACAAGAGAGACAGCACATATTCAGGCCCAGACGCCCAGCACCCTTGTCCAGCCTGGCGTCTTCCCCTCTCTGGAGCATCGTCTTCCCCTTCACAGCCAGACAGGGCTCCCCTTGGGAAGCCCAGCTTGTCTTTGTTCTATCAGTTTTGTTCTCGTGCCTAACCCCAGGATAACTTGGGACAATCTCTCCATTATTGTTACTCCACAGCAGACAGGAGTGTGGGACTCTTGGGCCAGGGCTGGGGACAGGAGGGGTGGTGGGAGGATTTCTCTAACGTCCACTGTGCCTCTTGGCCTGACTGGTTATTTGTCCTCATGGCACCCATTCTCCCCTTCTTCCTCCCATTTCATTTAGGCATTCCCCCCAAGCTGCCAGGAGTTCAGAGGAGGCTGACCCAGCTCCAGGTCCCAGGTGAGCCTGAGCGGTCCAAGAGGCATCCCATTCCCTTGCCAATATGGCATTCAGGACTGCGCAGTGACTCAACTAAGATCAGTGAGACATGCACTGAGGTCTGGAGTGAGGGGTTTGCCTCTCAGCAAAGTTCCTGTCTCCTAAGAGAGACAGTCCTTCTTCCTCCTCCAGACATTTCTGCATCTGGTTGTGATGCTTGGAATTACTGCCACCATCCTGGCTCCAGCCAGAGCATGAAGTTGACACCAGAGACAACAGAGCAGAGATAGAAAAGACCTGGGTCTCCAAACACATCACTCTGGAATTTTGCTAAGCCATGCAATAACACATTTCCTTTTTCGCATAAGGTATCTTAATGCAGAGTTCTTGTTGCTGAGAGCCAAGAGCTCCCTAACTGGTATTGAGGCCTGGGGGCCCCTTTCCTCTCAGGGGCACTGTTGTACCAGGCCCAAGGAGACTTGAGCCTCACCCCCTCTCTACAGGCCCCTTCCTCCCCTGATGAGGCTGTGTGCTGGTCCCCGAGAGACCCTTGTCACTGCAGACTTGCAGATGAAGCCCACCACGCCATTTCTCACATCCTCCCACCAAGCCCCAAGCTTGCTCCTGCCACATGCTTTTTGCTATTCCCACTCCGTCTGGGATGAGGTTTTCTTGGCTGATGTGCTCTTATTAGCGCGTGATCTAGATGCGGAGAATTCAGTGTTCACAATGTTCTCTGGCATCTCTAACTCTAGGGCCTTCAAGATTCTTCAAGTACTTCTGGCAATAACTCCAGCTATGGACACTGAAGGTGGGGAGTGGGTAGAAGCAAAGTCCTCGAGGTTCTGATCTCCTCTCCGCCTGTGTGGGTCCTCCAGAGGAGGGACACAGGTGGCGCGTCCCCAGTAGGCTCTGGCTTCACAGGTCCTCTCTGTGGTTCAGCCAGGGCTGGTCCCAGCTGACACTTCCTAAGTGCTAAACATCTTCTCCCCCGGGGCAGTCTCCCCGTGTCCTCCATCCATAACCAGGACCTCTCTCTTTTGTGGGCCCCTGGAGAACTGCCCAGGCCTCTCACCTGGATCCTCCAAACCACTTCTCTGAGAAATCACCTCCCATTCCTCACCCCCGTCTGCCTCCCCCAGTCGCCAAGCTCCTCCCCTCACCCAATTTCACCTCCGATGGTGTGCGAGCCTGTAACCTCTCTGCCTCATCAATTTTTCCATCTTGTTTCAGATCTCCATCTCGAAGCATCTTTTTTGCTCTCCTAATTGCTTTCTCTTTCTGCTATTATTTACTCATTTAGCTCTGGAGAGCATTTGGGACTACAGTCAGGGGAAAGCGGGCTCTGTTACAAAAGCCTTCCATCCATGGCCCCTGTCTCCACTTCCGGGCCCTCTTGGGGAGGGAGGTGACCCTGCGGTTCCATCCCTTTTTCCTCTCTGTCTTTCTGTGGCCTCCGCTCCCACTGTGTGTGTGCGCCTCTCGGTTTTGTCTCTGCTTCTCCTGTCCCTGCCTCTTCTAAATATTAAATTCCCCAAATGGCTCAATCCTCATTTAAAATCCTCTCTTCTTTCTTGGCACCAGAGCGTTGCTTGGCAATGAACCCTCGATTCTCTTGTTTTTATATTTTCATTTGGTTCTTCATTGTTATTTTCTTTTGAGCTGTTTGCAAATTGTTTAGGGGAATGAAAGACTCTGTATAAATTAAGATGAATCAATTCTGACTCAGGGAGTTGTGGCTGAGTTCCTTCCTCCCACCCTGGAGTGGAAATAGGAATATCTTCTAGACACACACCTGTAACCCTCGTCGCTCCCCAGGCCCAGGATGACTGGGTTCCCGGGATCCTTTGGATGCCCGTTTGTCTCCGGACCTCTGTAGCTTAAACCCTACCCTCCACCCCCATATAATACCAGGACAGGAACCATTAAAATCTCATGGAATAGTTCTTACAATCTGGATTTTATTCAATGAAATAAACACTTAATTACAAACATCTGCTTTAGCCTAAATTCTAATTACTTAATCTAGCCATCTGTAATTTTAATGATTTTCCGAGATTTTCGTTCTTTGCAGCATGATTAATGGGAACGGCATGTGGAACTAGCGGGTATGTGTCTCTGTTCAGGACACTCCTTCTTCTGCGGCTTGCATTGTCTCAGGCAGAGGCACGTGGGCGCTCACTGTCAGCCACCTGGCGGGGACAGCCCAGGGGCAGACTGAGCCTTCTTTTGTGGTTACCTCTCAGTTCAGCCACGCCTCTCCGTACTGCCGCTAGAACTGGGCTCCCTTTCTAGAAAGCTCCACCTGGAATACTGAAGGCCTGACTGGGAAGTTGAGGAAGAGAGGGAGACTCGTACTAAGTCCGGAGAAAAAGACAAAGGAGAAAAGAAGATGCCAAGAGCGGAGAAAGAATGGGGAAGACCAAGCATAGGAGGGAGAGAGAGACAGAAAAGAGGTTCTGGGAAGAAGAGAAGAGGGTAAAGGAGGGGAGGGAAGGAAAAGAGAGGGTGTCCCCACTGAGGCAGGAGCTGGCTGCAGCTTTGCGGTGAGCTCGGTGGGGGAGACGTCACAGGCTGTGTTTTCCTGGAACTAACTGACTCCCTCTCGCTCTCAGCTTCCCAGGACATGAAAGAGCTGGGCTGTTTGTGCAGAGAATTCCTCAGCCCCAAAGAGACGGGAAGAGGCAGTGCTTTTCAGAAGGCAGTTGCTAACTGAGAAGGCTTGAGAGGGGTCTGTTGCTATTGTCACTACTGTGAGCTTCCTTCCCACACTCTGAGGTGGGAGTGTCTGTAGCACCTTCCCTCCCACCGGAGGCCGCAGGGATGCTGGCCAGAAGGTCTTCTGGCCCTGAGAGGTAGATGCAGGCTCCAGTCCAGTGGCACCTAGCTCTTCCGTGCCTCAGTTTCCTCAGTTGTCAAGGAGTGCCTGACCACTCTTGACCTTTACGGGGATTCTTTGAGGAGGAGAAGGGGCCAAGGTGGGGTAATTTCGTGGGAAGGGCTGCCACAGTCTTCAGCCCCGTGCTGACGTGAAATCCAATGGGATGAGCACCCCACTCTCCTCAGCAAGAAACGATCCTGCTCCGTTTTGTTGGCAAGAATACCAGAGGGGCTTGGCTGAAGGAAAGCTGACTGCAGCAGGAGCAGCACCTGTGACCGGCACAGGGCCTGCTGCAGGCCTGAGGCAGCAGTGGTCCTCCGCACACCGTCCCCAGAAAGCCCCCAGTGGGCACATCCTGTCCTTACTCTGATTCTCCACCGCAGCACGGAGGGAACCTCAGAGATGCTCCCACTCACCGAATGCCCCCCAGATATTCTTGCTCAGGCCTGGAGAGGTCAGAGACTGGACTGAGAAGGAGACACGTGAGGTCAGGGTTTCTGCCTTTTAACCTGCCCTGGGCTGCTTCCACATGACAGGACGCCTTGCCCAGGCCCACAGAGCGAGTCGGCACGTGGCCCTGCTCCACTGGAGAGGCCGCGGACCTGCCCACTGTCTTGCTCACAGAAAATGAGCAGTGAATTGTCTGCTTCCTTCTCTTCTGGAAAGCCTTTCCTGACCTCTCCAGGCAGAACCAGGGGCTTCCCTGGGCCATTTTCCTAGAGGTGGGTCCCGCTCCCCAAGCGGAGCACCCCGTGTGGTCCTTCTTCACCTTACGGTCTCCACATGCATGATGGGTCCCGATGTTTCACCCCACTCTGCATCCAGGCATTCAGGCCTTTTGCCATGTGACTTTGCATTTTTCCCCTATAAAAGGGTACATTTCCTGGCTGTCTGATTTTGAGTTTATCTGTGTGACTTTCTTTGGCCAAGAAGGTGAGGCTGTGCCTGTTCTGGGAGCTTAGGACTAAGAGATCTCGTGTGTTTCCATTTGCTTTGCCACTCTTCTGCCACCACCATGAGAATATGCCAGGCTGGCCTGCTGGTCCAGGGAAGCGTCAGAGGCACGTGCAGCAGAGCTGCCCCATGCAGACCCAGTCCAGGTCAGCCAGCCAGCAGAGCTCCCCAGCTGGGCCTGCTTAGATGCGCTATCCCTAGCTGACCCTCGGATGCATAAGCTATTTAAATGTGTATTGCTGTATGCTAATGAATCTTGCCGTTTGCATTTATGTAGCAAAAGCTAACTGATACATTTACTAATGCCCATCCTAGCATCTGGCATATAGGTTCTTATATAAACTTAATGAATAATTGGCAGTCGAAGATGGAATCACATCCCATTTCATCTTCACAACAACCCTCTAAGATGGTCACGCATAATTGGCCCAAAATTATAAAGAATCTGAGGCCCAGAGGGGTTACATCAATACCTAAGATCACACAGCAAGAAAACAACAAGGCCAGTATTTGAATCCAGGCCCTGCGCCTCCAAGGCCAGCAAGTCTGATGACAGCCAGCACTGGCCTGCAGCTCTCTGAAAGGCACTCCCAGCCCTCGTGTTGGATCCTTACAAAGGATCCCACCAAGTACCAAGGGCCTCTCACCTGCCTGCACGTGGCCAACGTGAGCATTAATGCAAGGGCTGAAACCCGCAGAGAAAAACTGGGAATAGAGACTGGGACCTTTTATTTCACTAGGCCATCTACCAAATGTGGTAGGGTTTGAGCTGGAGAGGAGGAGGCAGATTTTTTTCCCCCTTTCCTGATACTGTGCCATGAGCCTTTCAAGTTCACTGGCACCTGTGAAAACATTGGCGTGATGACTGAAAGAACTGCAGGCTCGGCCAAGAACAGGGCTTGTATTGCTGTGGGGGGATGAGTCTGATCCTGCATGTGACACTGTGCTTGAGGATGTCCTTCACTGTCTCTCAAGCCATCTAATGGGGGTGAGGACTCTCTTCCTTCAGATGGCCCCAAATACTTCCTATGGGATCTTACTTCTTTTAGGTCTAAAACAGCTTGTTGGGATGTGCTCCCTAAAACTTCCATGAAACTCCTTTCTAAAACCCTCTTCTCCTGTCCAGTTCCCTGGATCAAAGCTTCCTGAGTTTCTCATGAGCTCTGATCCCCTTAAATACCCCTTACTTCCTAAGATTGCCACCAGGCTACATCATCGTAAAGGAACAGACCTCTCCTTTGGGAAAGGTCACTTTGTCTCTGCCCTGCCTGCAGCAGGCCCACCCTGGATCACCACATTGGCTAACTACTAATTAGTCGCCCATGTGTGCAGATGTCTAGACATGCCTCTGCCTCTGGGCATGTCTTATCAGAGACAGGTGTCACTCCTACGTGACAAGCACACCGGACAACTTCCCATTCCAGGAGGGTGCCCAATTCCATCGCCATCTCCTAGGCCTAACTCTTTTTCATTTCTCTCTGCCTCCAACTCATCATTCCACCTGATTCACTCACTCATTCATTCTACAAATAGCTATTGACTACAGTCACGCACTGCTTAACGAAGGGAACAAGTTCTAAAAAATGCATCGTTAGGCAATTTTGTCATGGTGGGAACATCGCAGAGTGCACTTACACAAACCTGGATGTTACAGCCCCCTACACACCTAGGCTAGGTGGTACAGCCTGTTGCTCCTGGGCCACACACCTGTACAGAATGTTACTGCGCTGAATACTGCAGGCAACTGTAACACAACGGTAAATGTGTGTGTATCTAAACATATCTAAACATAGAAAAGGTACAGTAAAAATACAGTATTAAAATTTTATGGGACTACCCTCACATAGGTCCCTATAGTCTGCCATCATTGACTGAAACATCATTATAAAGCACATGACGGTACTTGTCCTTTTGCCAGGCCAGTTACAGTGCAGTGTAGCAATGAAATGATGGTACCAGAGAGGGAAGAAATGGCACAGTGGCTAAAAGTATAAACCATATGGCCACATGGCCTGGGTTCCACCCTGGTTCCTCTGCTCACCAGTTGTGTGACCCCTGAGCTATTTACTTAGCCTTTCTGGGCCTCAGTTTTACCATCTGTAAAATGGAGACACTGTTACTTCAGAAAGTTGTTCTGAGCACCACATGGCCTGTCTCACGGGGTTTTTAAAAATGAAACAAAGTATGTAACATGGCTGGGACAGGCCACAGAAAGCCACACAATCCTGGTCTCCTGAGAACCTGCCTTTTAACATATGGACACAAGCAGGTAGACCTGACCTGCTCCACAGAGGAAGAACCCCCAACCCAGCAGGGAATGGCCAGGGAAAGGTCTGCTTCCATCACACACCACAGGGGAAGGAGTGACAGAGAGGAAGCACAAGGGAAGGGTAGAGGAAGCCTCTTGGGCGGGATGGGCTCCTGCTCAGAAGTGGCCCGGGCTAGGGGGTGGGGAAGAGCCAGGGGTCTGGGGATCTGGCTCCACTCTGCAGCAGGCATGGTGTTGGCATGTCCCCACCCCTCACCTCGTTCCAGCCAGGACTTCAGTTTCCTTACCTGAACAATGAGGAAGCGGATCAGCTAAGAGGCCCTTCCTATAGCAAGATTCTTGCACCCTACGCTCAGGAAGTCCTTGGCAATAGCACTGTCAGGAGTCTGGCCACAGGAGACTTGCAGACATCGCAAAATGACAGCTCGGTGTCGCCACATGATTCTTTCCCTACTGCCTTCTCGACCAAGTTTGCTGTTCTAGAGCTCACTGCTCCCCAGACTGTATCCCTTGCACCCATGTCCCGGCACCTCTACACATCACCTTAGTGCTGGGACTGGAGAAGGGAGAAGAAGGCTGGACTCCAGGAGGGCTCATTACCCAGGGCTTGGCCTACAGAAGGGACACTAGGGAGAAGCTCAGGTGGGTACTTACCGCAGGCCCGGTGAAGGGTGCATGGTCACAGTTCTCCTGCCAAGACTGGTTGAGGCTCTGGGCAAACTCTTGGAAGAAAGCATGGGACTGGTTGAAAATGGAAAATCCCAGGATGTTGACACGATCGTCCACAAGGCTGTCCATTCTCTGGAGTGAGAACTCCTGGAAAGACCCAGCAGTCAGAAATAGAGAAGGTTAGGCAGGCATGGACACTGCTAGAGCACATCCAGGTACCTCATTCTAGTCCAAAAAACACTAGACACTCTGCTGGGAACCAGGGGTCCGGAGATAACAAGAGTAGTTTTTCTGGGAGCTCACAGTGTCATGGTCAGGGTTGGGGTAGGGGGAAAGAAATAAGCAGAATGATCTAGGTATATACAAAATGCACTGGATGGAGAGAAAAAACCCACATGCCTGGCGGAGGCAGCCCTGCATCCATGGAAGGCACGATGCTTGAACGGAGTCTTGAAGGATGCGTAGGTATTTTCTGGGTGGAAAATGTGGCTGGACAAAGGCTATTCCAGCCAGAAATCACCACGTATACAAAGGCACAGAGGTGAGAAAGTGCACAGTCCTTTCAGTGAGCTTCCTGTTGTGTGCTTGGACGAAAGCATCACTCCTTAAAGTGGGATTCTACCACCAGGATCACCCAGGTTTTTTGTTAAAAGGTGATGATGATTCCTGCACCCCACCTAACACCAGTTCCATCTAAGTCTGGGGAGCTGAGCCCCAGAAGTCTGCATTTTCAGCAGGTCCCTACGTCTTATGCATCCAAAGCGTGGGTTAGCGCACAGGCTACATAGGGAAGGAAGGGTGAGAAGTGAAGCCAGAGAGGTCGGCAGGGGCCAGACCATGAGGGCCCGGACACCAGGCCAGGGAGTTTGCACTCTGTCCTGTGGGTGATGGGACCCAAGGGGACTGTTAGCAGAGAAGTGCCAAAATCAAGTTTGCTTTCTGAGAATCTCAACCTGAAGGTCTGCAGGTAGGGTTGTGCCTTCCTTTATCATTATTTTTTTCATTCATTTAGCAAATATTTAAGTGTTTATCATGTGCCAGACACTGATCTAGGCACAGAGAACATGAGCAAGAGAGATACACTTGCTGCTCTCGAGAAACTTGCAGGTTAGTGGGAGGGACGGTATGGGAACAAACTCGTCACCTATGGGGGGTGACTTTAGATGCCTCACTTTAGATGAGGCACTCAGAGAAGCCTAGCAGGGGCAGTGACATTTAGAAGTTCAAGAGGGTTCTCCCAACAACCTTCATCCAATCCTCACCCAGCCACCTGGCCAGGGCCACATGTTAGCCTGCAGGTGTGAGTGCCGTCGAGGCCACTTAGTGTTATAGGAAGGAGCAGCGTCCTCCCCTGTGCTCAGGGCTGGCCCTCTAAACCCTCCCTGGGCCCTACACTGGGAAACCAGGCAAGAGGGTGTGGCGTATTCAGCTCACGGATACCCATTCCTGGAAAAATGCCCTCAAATGTGGCTCAAGCCATCTTCTCACAATGAAGTTGCCTTCATCACACATTTCATTCTGAGCGCCCTGCACGCGGCTCCCTGCTCCGTGAGCACACAGTACTTACAAACCCCCAGACCAACCCACCAGCCGCGCAGCCTGACAGGACAGATGGCAGGTGCCTTGGGCTTACTTTCTGGCCAGGCAGAAGCATGTCTTGCCTTCAGGCAGTCTCCTTTTCTGAAGACGTAGCTGCTCTAGGCCCTGGCACCTCTCTTGCAGCCTCGCTCACATCTCCAGCCTCCGTGGAGGCCTCAGGCTACAGGCCTGAGCTCACTCACCCAGAGCCCAGCCTCATTAGCTCCAGCTTGCAGACTGGAGTTACAAAGCCTCCTTTGCAGCCATCAACCCCTGACAGAGTGGAGTTGGATGAGGATTAAATGTATTTTGGATCCTGCCACATTCCCATCAGGGGAACACGGGCGTGCCAGAGAATGTATTGATTCCTAAGCTGATATGATCTCCCATCTCTCTAACAGGGCAGCTGCCCATGTGCTGTGGGCGACCAGCAGGAGCGAGGGGGCAGATGGCTGATGAGAAGAGATGTGCTTGGCAAGGGTGAGACTACTGAGGCGCAGAGCCAGGCTGTCGTCGGGAACATAAGGGGCCTCGCTGGCCATGGCTGGTGGGGGCTGAAGAACGTCCTCTTTCCCCTGGCTTCCTTATCAGCGTGGGCAGACACATGATCCACCTCCATCCTCTCCGCACATGCACAGCCTGATGGATGGGGGCCCATTTCAAGGAAGCCCTGATCTCTTAGCTGTCCATAGACTCGCAGGGGCGGTCACGGGCATGTAGTGGATAAGGGCTTCAGTGTTCAAACCCAGGTTCTGCACCATGCCAGCTGCATGACCTTAAGCAAGGTCTTTAACCTTTCTGGGCTTCAGACTCTCATTTTGTAAAATAGATACAATGGCATTAGCAACCTTATAGGTTGTTTCAAGGAACAAGTATGCAATGGCTTAGCATCCTGCAACAAGACGTATGCAATGGCTTAGCATCCTGTGTGGCATCCTGTGATAGTTACTGAAATACAACCAAGAGATCCTGGGCAGCTTCTGGCCCCCTATTTTAGTTCCACTTGTCCTAGAAACCTGAGTTAGGAAGGTGTTTCCTGCAAATGCATGTTACAGGCAGAGTAAGAATGAATGAGTTAATTACAGACACTTAGAGTCTATCAAGACAGCCGGTCTGTCTTCCTG
>CAUYRT010033356.1:0-98337 GCA_963574885.1 Lepilemur ruficaudatus | reverse complement strand
AATATATAGAAAAAATTAGCCGGGCATGGTGGCGCATGCCTGTAGTCCCAGCTACCCAGGAGGCTGAGGCAGAAGGATCCCTTCAGCCCAGGAGTTTGAGGTTGCTGTGAGCTAGGCTGATGCCATGGCACTCTAGCCCGGGCAACAGAGTGAGACTCTGTCTCAAAAAAGAAAAAGAAAAAAAAAAGAAAAAGAAAATGAGATGGGCCGGGTGCTGTGGCTCACGCTTGTAATCCTCACACTCTGGGAGGCTGAGGCAGGAGGATTGCTCAAGGTCAGGAGTTTGAGACCAGCCTGAGCAAGAGGGAGACCCTGTCTCTACTAAAAATATAAAGCAATTATATTTTCATAATATAAAAATATTAGCTGGACAACCAAAAATATATAGAAAAAATTAGCCGGGCATGGTGGCGCATGCCTGTAGTCCCAGCTACTGGAGAATCTGAGGCAGAAGGATTGCTTAAGCCCAAGAGTTTGAGGTTGCTGTGAGCTAGGCTGACGCCACGGCACTCACTCTAGCCTGGGCAAGGCAGTGAGACTCTATCTCATAAAAACAACAACAACAAAAAAAAAAACTGGGATTGAATTCACATTCGTCCGACCCCAGAGCCTGTGATCAGAACCACAATGCTTCCCTCATCTGGTTCTAATCCCTCCTCTGGGGAAACTGAGGCCCGAGAAAGGACCGGCCTTGCCGTGGCCCCATGGCCACTGTCCGAGTCTGAGAAGCCAAATTTCCACCTTCTGCTGCCTGTTCTCAGCCCCCGCAGACCCTGCAGGGCCCAACGCGGGACAGCGCACTGCTCGTCCGCCTGGTCCTCCGTGTGGCCGGACTCTAACCGATCAACTGAAAATATTGCTGCAGTTTCCTCTAATTCTCCGGCTTTTTCTTCTGAAGACAGGCTGGAGCTTTTTTTCCCTCCTGCGTCCTAATGTGATTATTTGTGTAGCAGACACGCAAATGTACATGACGTTGAGTTACGGGCCGTGCCAGACAGGCCGCAACACAGCAGCTCTGTCACTCAGCTCGGGACACGGCAGGGTGGCGTCGGGAGGCCCGCTGCGGGCGCGGCGCGGGGCTCCATTGGCTGGCATTTGGGTGGATTGCGCCTTTGTGCAGAGTCCGCTAATAATTACCGATTGGCCTGCTAAGCGCAGGGCTGAATGCTAGGACTGGGGGGGCGGCACAGAGAGAAATAGAACTTTCTGGTCTTGAGAGGCCTCCTGCCTTCCTCCCTCCTTCCTTCCTTCTCTCCCTTGTCCTTCTCGTTCCTTCCTTCCCCATTGCCCGCCTCCCTCATTCCAACCGTTCTGGGGGCTCCGTTGTGTTCTGGGCCCCCTGCCAAGGCCCTCACACCCAGCTGAGCCAGGACCCCCGCACGAAGGAGCTCACAACGTACCAGGATTGGAGAGGGGGCTGAGCGAGAAGGGTCCTTTGCCACGTCTTGTTTCTGAGTTGTGCAAGCACGGTAATCAGAGAGGGACGTTGACTTCCTCAGGGTCACACAGCCAGACAGCAGCAGCTCTCCCATGAGTGCTCAGATTTCCAGAATCCTCCGACACTGCTCTTTCTACCACGGTGAGGGAATGCTGTTAGGATTTATACCGATATTGGGAATTAAAGTGACAGTGTGTCCTTCGGAAGGCCTGCCATGGTGGCAGGAGATGCAGAGGACCCAATCAGCCAGCACCCGAGAGACGTGTTCGGACATCAGGCACTGAGACGCCAGGGAGGGAAAAAGCCGTCCAGCCTTCTGTTAACAGCTCCCAATTCTGGTGGATTCTGTTCTTCCCTAGGTTGGAATGAACTTCTGGCACTAAATGAAGGGTCTAAAGGGACCCTCGGGGGCTCCCTGCCATGACGCACGATGAAGCCTCAGGAGGCCCCAAGAGGGGCTCTCTGCTGCGACCTCTGTCTGACCTGCCCTCTCCCCGGTGTGCCGTTCACTTGTGGCCTATACCCCATGCTCCTCTGCTGGGAACACCTGGGCTCTGACTCTGCAGTCTGGACATTGTGGGTACAGGGCAGAGCCTCAGCTGGCTGCCTGTGCCCCGTGGGGGTGACCAAAGTCCTCCTTAGAGACACCTTAGTCCAGCTAGCCAAGGGCACCCAATGTCATGACTACCCAGGACAAGCCCTGCGCAGAACCCGCTGGTCACTGAGCCCCACCTTGCTGCCTGTACCCCCATGCCATGGTCCCCAAGGGCCTCAGCAGTACTCCTCCAAGCCCTTGGGGTACAGCCGCCTTTACCCGACCCCAGCACCCCAGCCTTGCCCAAATGTAAGCAACAAAATTCCAGAAAGAATTTCACTGCAGTAGGTTCGGGTCAGGACCGCAGGCCCTGGCAGCTCTTAGCCACCCTCCCCTTCGTCTGCTCACCCTGACACCACTTCCCACGTTCAGGCAGCGTGGGGAGTCAGGGAGAGGGCTCTGGAGCCAGCCTGATCCTCAGCAAGTGACATATCCACTGTGTGCCTCATTTTCCCCATCAGTAAAACGGGGATGCTAAGAGGACCCAGCTCAGAGAGTTGTGGTGAGGATGAAGCGTCAGTTCACGGGGACCACGCTTGGCACGCAGCGAGCGCAGGTGGCTGGTGAGCGCAGGTTTCCAGAACTCACCCTGTTACTCCGAGTCTCCGGCCCTGGGGTGGCTTGGCCCCCCTCTTGGCGTCTAGGTCTGCTTCTGCAGCCCGATCCGGATTCTTCTCTCCACAGCCATCGCTGACCACCCATGACGGGGCTCTGACACCCAGATTCACAGAGGACACAGCCATTATTGAGCTCCCACTGTTTACATGACTCAACGAGGCACAGCTGCTGTGAGACCCCAGGAACTCAGTTAACCTCTCTGTGCCCCTCTTCCTCCTCTGAAAAGCAGGCCCAGAGTGGGATTGGCTTCACAAGGCTGCTGTCAGGAATGAATGAGCTTGTTGCAGAGGACTCAGCCCAATTCCTGGCACATGGCAAGTGTGCACATAGTAACGGATGCAAGCCTGGGGATGTTCTGTGCAAGGTCGTGGGTGTCCAGAGAGATGTTAGCTACGGTCCTGGCCTCGCGTCCCCCTGTCACACACCCTGCTTCTCCCACTGAGTCAGCTGGCCTCTCCTTGCATTCAAATCACGTGCTATGCCCTCTTGTGCTCTCGTCTCAGACAGGGCAGCTGGCATATCCCTCCTGAGGTTGTGCCGTGTGAAGGGGTTCTCACCTCAGGACTGCGGGGGCATCCTCAGTAGCTCCTCCCTGGAGAGTTTATCGTGCTCTAGGCATTGGGCCCAGCGGTTGACAAAGATGATCTCATGTAATTCTCACAATGACCCTGCGAGGCAGACAATAGTATGACCCCCATTTTACAGGTGAGGAAACTGAGGCTCAGAGACGTTAAGGAAGGTGCCCAGGGTGGCGCGAGTACTGAATGGCAGAGCTGGGACTCTGATGACTGGAACTCTCTGCCTGGCTTCTGGAAGGCCGTGCGCCCCCATCATGCATCCTGCCACCATGTCCCTGTGGCGGGCTGACGGCCGTGCCCTAGGGTGTCCAGGTCTGCCCTCTGTCAAGCTGAAGGGCTTTCCCGACAGGCTTCCGGTCTGACCCTCTCCCCAGGCTCCCCGACCTGGCCCTGGATGCTCCTCCTGCCTCTGAGGTCTCTCCTCTCCCCACGAAGTCATGTCCTGCCGGGACTCATGCGTCCTGCCTCCCTCGGCACACGCCGCTCCCAGGGAGGTGGCTCCTGCCCCACACACGCACGCAAATTTGCAGGAACCCACACGGGGCCTGCACACTCTCAGGTCGGGGGGGGGGCCCAGAACACAGAGAAATGGGGAGGCCCTTGTCCTCTCTTAAAACAGTTGGTCGATATGAGTCCTGCAACCTAAACTCCGTAAGCCGGGCCCCAGCCTGGAGCTCCTCGGCCAAAAGACCAGGAGCCCTGCACCCACGGCAACGTGAGAAGTCCGGGATAAACAAACTGATTACATTTTGTTCAGTCTTATGTCTTCCAAATATACTTAACCCTAGGATTTTTTTTTCTTTGCAACTCCAGCTAACATCTCAAGGGACCTCTAGGACAAACCTTGATGTGGGACAGTGCGGGAGCCACATTTGCCTGTGAATTCTACTCGGCCTTCAAGGCCCCATTGGAATCCCCCCACCCTACCTAACAATTCTCGATTCCTTCAGCTCAAAACTACCTTCCCTTTCTAGGAACCTTCACGTCAGGGACTTTCTTGAGAGTCTGTGGGGCAGGCTCTGGGGAGCATGGTGCCTGAGACGATGGACTCTGGAGTCAGATGCATGTTTGAGTCCTGGCACTGCATCTTATGAGCTGGGCGACCTTGGACAAAGTTACTCAACGTCTCTGAGCCTCAACTGCAACATGGGATAGTAACTGAGCCTGTCTGCAGTGTTTTCACAGGAGCCACTCCGCAGAGGGCAGGCACACGGTGAGCAGCAGGGGCTACTGTCACTGCCGTTATTATAATCGTCCCTGCCATTGGGGCTGTCAGTGTCCATTTTTGAATTGAGTTGCAGTCTGTGCCAGAACGTCACAGGGGTGTTTAGAGTACGTGCCTAGCCACAGAGGTGAACGGGAAGGTAGGCAATACCAACCTCACTTAAATCCCCCGTCCCGGCCCCAGCCTGGGGCTGGGAGATGCTCCGGCCCACACCGCAAGTCAGCCCCGAGAAGGAGGCTGAGTGTGGAGGCCGAGCTCCCCGACACGACAGCACAGGGGTCGCCAAGGCCTCCCTCTGCCCCTCAGGGAAAGGAAAGCCCAGAGGCTGGTGTGGGGTTAATGAGTCGCTCTCTCCCTGTGATAATCTGATGGATGGCTCCTTCCTCCCCTGCTCCTCCGTGGAACCTTTCGGTCCTTTCTTTGGCTGCTGCCTGCCTGGCGGAGACCTCTGATCAGGCCATTATTGCTTAATTACTGGCTAAACAGTCTCATTTGTTCTCCATTTGTCAGTGGTGAGTCCAGGCCAGGGCAGCAGAGAGAATTTTGAAAGTCTTCATGGAGCCTCGGCTTTGGGAGACAAAGACGCCCATGTCTCCTTCCTCTCTGCCGCCCCTGGCTGCGCCGGATGCGGGGATGGCCGGGCGGCTCCGGGAGTTGGTGCTGGCTGCCGTTGCTCCCTGTTTACTTTTTCCATTCTTGTCTTTGTCCGCCTCTGTCTGCCCCCCCGACCACCCCCCCTCCCGCCCCACTCCTCCAGCCCCGTGTGGGAGAATGAACCTGGACGCTGCCACTGTGAAGCTGGACTTGAGATCCAGTTTCATGCACGATGCCACTGACAGCCGGGGGACGGGGGCTCTGTATCTTTCTACGTGAGATGGGTTCAGAGCAACGGGCCCCCGTCAGCGGCGTGGTGCGTAGCACGCAGGAGTGGGTTTCCACTGCCGGCCACAGTGGGTGTGCGGCGCAAATGCCAACCTCAGTTATGTTTTCCCCTCCCATGCATAACCCACCTCATGCCTCTGTGTCACCTCCATAGGTCCCTTTCACGAAGGCGGAGTTGGGCCCCGATCACCTTCTCGTGCTGGCACGACCGCTGCCTCTTGTGCACCCGCTCCTCCCCTCCGTCCCCTACCCCGCAGGGCCCTACTTGCATGGTCTCGGTCCAGGAGTGGAGATTGTCACCTCTTCACTCGTGCCGTTGAAGGACCTTCTCTGTGAGCTTTTCCGTACATGGAAAATCAACTTACCTATAATAGCTAATCTAAAGTGCCGGTATAGACGTGGCCAGCGGGTGGGCTGGCTGGGCATACCCATTAAGTGAAGTTTGGCATTTGAAGCCGCTGTGGGTTGGGTTCCGTGGGAAGGAGACGGGGAGGTGGAGCTTGGTGTGCAGGAAGGTTATTAGGAAGTGCTCCTGGGCACGGCGCCATGGAAGGGAGAGGAAGGCAGTAAGACTGGGCAGAGGGAGAATTTGGGCTGGCACACCGTCCCCAAATGACCTTGGCCAAGCACACGAGGAGAGCTCTCCAGAGCCTGCCCACACTGGGGGCGAGGGCTGGGCCTTTACAGCCCTGGGCCGATCAGTCGTGGAATGTGGCCTCCCTGGGAGGGGCCAGACTTGGCTGCGGTGCCTTTTTCTGGCCGAGGCCATCCCCAAGGGGGCTGGTGATCGAGGTCTGTCACTGGGGTGCCCAGCTCTTCATTCCTGCAGGACTCTCTGGGTGGCGCCTCACAGGCCTCACCCCACAGGCTCCCAAGCATCTCCGCTGGTCCCGTCCTGCCCTCACCATTCTGGGGCCCAGCCCTGCTTCTCCTGGCCCTGGTATTCCAGGCTCTGCTTCCTGCTTGCTGCGTCTTTTGTCCCCAGGGTCCTGATCACTTCAGACCCAACCCGGTAACCAGATGTGGCTCCTAAGTGCCTGCGGACTTTCTGTCCCTGCCTCTGGGCTGACCTCTGGCCCCAGTACAGCCTACCCTAGAGGAAGGACGTGAGGTCCTGTCTGCACTGGCCAGCTCCTGATGGTTCGCACTGGTGGAAGAGAGCCCTGTCACCAATCATGCAAAGTAGCAGATAACGTGAAATCATTTCCATTTGTCCTTCAGCTGCATTATGTGATTACGAGGGGACGGGAAAGGGTGATGAATTCAGTGAGTGCACTCCGGGTTCAGGCCGCCCGAGTGTGCAGCACGACCTTGGCTAAGACATTCAGCCTTGCTGTGCTGTTTCCTAACCTGTCACAGGAGGATCTGATAATGGTAGCGATACCCTAAAACTGTTGCCAGCATCAAATGAATCGTTACATGTCCAGCCCTTAGCACGGTGCCTGGTACACAGTAGCTGCTCAGTAAATGCTTGACTTGATGGTGATGTTTGGTGGCGAGTTTTGTTAAAATGTTGTTTGTTATCTACTGTCATCTTCACTTGATTGGAGTTGACCCAGATTTGCAATGGGAGGAGAAGTTGTCCTGGCATAAAGGACTGCTGTGAATGTCCTTCCAAGTAGCTCAGCCCCAGGCCTTTATCAGTAGACAGAGCAATGGGAGAAGAGGGGTCAGCACCAGGGACAGCTCCCACACAGTTGACTGCATGATCCGTGTCACCTGCTCATCTCGCAGGCCTCCTGACAAACTAAGGATCCCAGGACTGGGCCCAAATGCTCATCATCCAGCAATGCTGGGATTACCTGTGACGTCCCACAGGAGTCACAGAAAAAAGACTGAAGGAGCCAGAGAGAGGGAACTTTGAGTCCTGAGTCTGCTGTCCCCAGTGCAGGTGCCTGAAAGATGGAGACAGTGAGGGGAGGCCCCTCCCTGCTCGGGGACACCCTTTTCTCATCAGTAAAGCAAAGAGTTTTGTTCTCCCAAGACTTGCCGGGCTCTGGCAGGCTTTGGGTCTGTGCTGGTCCTCTGGGGACGGAGGCCATGGATCCCAGGAGCCAGCAGGTGGCACCCTCTATCCTGTGTCCACCCCTGGGGCAAGGCTTCCCAACTGGCAACCTCCAGGGTGTACCGCTGAGGGCCTCTAAGCTCGCTGGAGCGAGTGGAGTCCTTGAACTCTGAGGTCTCCGCTGTCCCCTTCATCCCTCTGTTATCCTTCCTTGGAGCCCCAACCCCTTGGCTGTCCTCCCCTCAGCGGGCAGCTGGGGCTGGGGCTGTGCCTTGGAGATGGATGTTTGCCCTGATGTTTGTCCGCTCTGTGTCGCAGCCTGTTCTCCTCCCTCCCCTGAGAGGTCTGCAGCGCAAGGCTTGGTGAACAACCTGCCTGTCCCTCTCCACACTCCTGCCTGCCCCGCAGGACACTCCGGCCTGGCCCCAGCACTGGGGAGCAGTGGGGTAGAAGGGAGAGGGAAGCCCCAGCCCTGCTTCCGGTCCTGCCATGCTAGTTCACCCCAGGATGGGCTCGCGTGCCTCGGAGCAGGAGGTGATGTCCTCTGAGCCACAGGAGGTCAACGGATGGAAATGAGGTGCTGAGACAGGAGGGGGTGGGTGCTTTGTCATTGTTACTGAGCACGGACTTTGTGCCACACACACATGTCACCTACAGCACGTAATGCAGGTGCTGTTATTACAAGGAAGGCAGTGGCCAGAGAGGTTCAAGCATTTATCAAAGGCCAGACGGCTAAGAAGTGGCAAAACTGAGCGTCACACTGGGTCTGTCTGCATTTGGAGGTGAGTTAAACAGTGTGACGTCGTGGGAAGGAGACTCGGCTGGGAGTCAGCTAGGCTGGGTTATGAGCCTGGCTCTGCCCCTGAACTGTGGTTGTGTGACCTCGGACAGGGAGCTTCCTCAGTTTCCCCATTTGACAACAGAGGGATTGGACTAGCATGCTCTGTAAGGATCCTCCAGCTTTGAGAGTCTATGTATAGGCTTTCCCTGGGACTGGTGCTTTTTAAAAACCATTTGCAAGAACGCACATATGCGCAAGCCCAGCCTTATGTATACACAGAGTGGGCGGCAGCCTGTACGGTGTGAACGGTGGCTGCTGGGAAGGGCCCTGCCCAAAATATTTCAGTCGCTCACCCGCTGCCCATGTGCTTGGAGTCCACCGTCCCAGAGTCAGGCCCGTGCGGAGTCCCTGCTTCAAGACGCCAGCGCCTCTAGGAGGCCTAGGAGATCATGTCCTTCCCTTCTGGGAGGAAGGGGGTTTTTGTTTTGATGGATGTTGAAGATGCTTTGCATTTCCTGAGTTCAAAATAATTCTCCTAAGAGCGAGAAGAGGCTGCCCAGGGCCAGCTGGAGAGCAGAGCCTCCCTCCCTTAAGTGCAGGGCAGGGGACAGGGGAGCGGGGGCACAAGAGTGTGCTTGCTCCTCCATGAAGCATTCGGCTCCAGGTGAACCTGGGTTTGAATCGTGGCAGTTGGGTGACCTTTTGGGATATGCTCTGCCTCCCTTGCTCCCAGTGACAAGCCCCTCACTCCCCTGGTGCTCAGCGTGCACGGGCTGCTGGGATGTCTTCCCCTGAAAGAGGTGGGGTCCGGCCCAGCAGCAGCCCTGCCAGGTGGCACGTTCCCAGGAGGGGCCCGGAGGCTGGTTCCCAGGAGGTGCCACCACCTCTCCTCTTGCTCCTCCTGGCAAGCCCATCTCTGCACCCCTCCCTTCCCTTTCAGCAGCTGGAAGCCGATGGACAGGAAGCTGTCATCCTCTTCCCCCACCCAACACCGCCAGGACGTCCCTCACCCTGCCCCTCCTGGCTCCGGGTAGCCGTGAAGCTCTTCCTGACGAGGGGACACTGCACTGTCTGGACCCTCTGGACTGAGAGTGCCAGTGCTCCTCCGGGCAGCTAGGATGACAGGGGAGGCACCTGGCACGTCATGGGTGCTTGATGCATGTTGGTGACACCCCAACCCTCCCTGTCCTCAAGGTCCCTGCATTTATGAGCTCAAGATGAACATGGGGTGACGGCCACATGATGAGCTGAGCTTGTCACTGGGCTCTCATTCTCCCTCGCTTGTAACCCGTTCGTCCAGACCTGGAGACCTCAACAGAGGGCCACGGTCACAGAGCCATGAAATGGCAAGACTGCAGGGGACATTGCGTGGCACAGAGCAGGGGCTCAACCAATCATGCCGTACAGAATAACACCAAAGTCCTTCCTGGGCTCCTCTGGCCTCTGCAAGATCTATCTGGCCCCTGTCCGGCTCCTGGCCCATCTCCTGCCACCTGCTGGCTCGCCCGCTCCTCCTTAGCTGCGGAGACCTTCTTGCTCCTCCAGGAATGTGCCAGGCACCTTCTGCCCCAGGCTGTACCTCCTACAGCTCCCCGCCTTTGGAAAGGTCTCCCCAGACATCTGCTGAGTGCATTCCCCTGCGTCCTTCAACACCCTCTGTGTCACCTCGGCGGAGAAGCCTCCCCTGACCACCTTAGCTAAAATAGCGTCCCTGTTCCTTCCCATTCTTCGTAGCCCTTACCTCCCTCACGGTACCTTACGTGTATTCGCGTATTGTGAGGGTCTAGTTGCCCATGTGACCATTTTCACAACACAGTTGTATTTGCCACTATATCCCTAGCACCAAGAACAGTGCCCGGCACACAGTAGGTGCTCAGGAAACAAGTGTTGAAGGAATGGGTGCATTAATGAATGGATACACACCGGGTGAGGTCATTCATCCAGGCTCAGTGGTTCCCAACACGAGTTCTCCAGGTCTCTAGCAGGTGCCGAGGGCTGACCGGGGACTCTGCAGCTCTCCTCGGCCACTCAGAAAGAGCCGCCTACAAGGTCGAGCATTCACCTGGAGTTAAACCCACATTGGCTGTCGCTTAGTAAATGGCGTCTGTTCTGTAACAGTTCATTCAGACGACATTTACTGAGCACCTGTTACATGCTGGGCACAATGCCAGGCGTGAGGATTATGGTGCCAGGAGACGCAAGCACGTCTGTGCCCTTTTGAAGCTCATGATGTCACCGGGAGCTGACGACATTCAGAGCGGGGTCCTAGGTCGCCTGCACCAGCAGGGTCTGGAAACGGTTCCATTCTGCGCTGAGAATCTGCCTTCCTAGCGATGTCACCCCTCATCCTGGTTCAACCCCGGTGTGGTCTTCCACCTTGAAAATGAGATGTTTGTACGAGATGACCCTTAGGAGCCACTCGGCTCCCACGTTCCATGGCTTCCCGGGAAGAGCCCAGGGCGACAGAGCTGTGGGGTGCTTCTGGTCTGTGGGGAGGCCGGGCTAGGAGGGTGGCTTAGCGCTGGGGCGGAGGCAATGACACACTGAGCTCCAGGCCGGGGAGACGGCGCCTGCCTGCTGCCCGCGTGGGGAGGCGCTCCTTTCCCTCTGCCAGCAGCCTGGCACAGCGCGCGAGGAGCTGCCTCCCTCCCTTGAGTGGCAGAAGCCAGGCTGAGTGCCAACCCGTTGGGAATAGCTTCACCGCTGCCCAGAGCCAGGAGGGGCCGGGTGGGGGATGCGGCGGTGATGTCGGGTGGGGGCAGAGGATGACAGCTTCCCGTCCATCAGCCGTCAGCCTCTGACAGGCTGCCGATAGGCAAGGGAGGGTGCGGCGATGGGCTTGCCAGGAGCCAGGGGAGAGGCGGTGGCATTTTCCAGGCACCAGCCTCCGGGCCTCTCCTGAGAACACGCCCACCCAGTGGAGCTGTTGCCAGCCGCATCCCACCACCCCTGGAAGAAGACATTCCGACAGCTGGCGCTTGCCGAGTCCCGAAGTGGGGGATTTGGCTTGGGAGGGAAGAAAGCCAGAGCAAAGCTTGAAAGGAAGATACTTACGGGAAGAGCGGTGATCGTCTCCATAGAGCCCCCACCAAAAAGCAGCAGGAAGCGCTTAAGTCAGACACCAGGAAGAACACTCTGGCAGGGCCAGTCGTCAAACAGGGAATTGTATTATCAAAGAGGAGTGGGGATACCTACGTGGAGCTTGTCATTTCTGGTTTCCGAATCATCTCTGTGAACTCTGATTCATTCATTCATTCATCCATCCATCCATCTTTACTTCCCTTACTGTGTGTGGGTACGGAGCCCAGACCAAGTGGAGATAAATAAGACAAAGCCCCTGCCCTCAGGGAGTCTAGGAGCTAGCCAAGACACGCACCCGCTAACTACAACACACTGGAGGTTGGTGGTGCCATCGCAGAGGGACCAACAGGAGATTAGAAGAGAGAGATGACACTTGGGACTAGGTAGTCACAGAAGTTTCCCTGCAGGAGGTGGCATCTGACCCTTGTATTAAATAGTATCTCAAGGTACTCAGGAAGAAAGGACAGCTGGGACAAAGCCCAGAGGTGGGGGAGTGCAAGGCCTTGGCAGAAGCGGCAGCCCACGGTTTGGCTGAGCCCCATGATGGCCACAGAGGTGCGGGAAGCCTGGGTCACCTGACCCACGCCTGGCTAATCAGTATAGTCCACGTTCCTGGCTATGTGATTGGTTCCAGAATGGCATGTGACCCAAGGTGGTCCAATGAGAATCTGCCGTGAGACTTTTGCTGGAATCACCCCCACCCTGTATGTCATTTACAACCAAAGGACGTATCTTCTACAGAGCCTTCGATGGAGAGCTATAAAGAGCAGGAATCACGGAGTGACGTGGGCTCGAGCCCCAGCTCTGTCCCCCACTTAACGTGTGGTCTTGGCACATCACTGCCTCCCTCGGGGTCTCTGTTTCCATTTTAGTAGAATAAGGAACTCAAAGTCGATGACCTGCAAGGTGCTACTAACTCTTCCACTCTGGCCTTTTACGTGTCTTATGGCCACCTCCTGTCCCTCCCCGATGCTACCATCTCATGCGTGTGTGTGTGGGGGGGGGTGGGTTCTGCTGAATGTCTGAGCGCATGAGAATAAGAACATCCAACACTGTTATCGCAGGCTCGGGGCCCCTCCGCGCTGTGGCTCTGCCATTCTAACAAGACTGGGGACAAATCGACGAGGCTTTGCACATTGAAAGAGGCTGAAAACCCTGCCCGGTGCTCCCCTTCCCATGTGATGGAGGCTCCAAGAGCACAGGCGTCTGTCTGTCACTCCCACGGCCCCGCTCGAGCCGGCATGCGGAGGCTCCAGGGCTCTCCCCCCACCTCCGCGTCTCCCCGTCTCCTCTGTTCTCCATAAGACTCGGGAAGTTCATTATTTCCCTGACTGGCTTTTCTGGTGAGACTCAAATTAATTTTCCATCTCTCCTCCTCTCCCAAGCCTCGCAATCATTAAATGCCAGGGAAAGTTAAATAAACAGCTGATTTACAGAAGCATTTTCTTTCTTTTTCTAAAAGCAGGAGCCTCTATTAATCAGTTGTGCCGAGAGCGGTCTGATTAAGCAGTTGGCGCACCCTTCAGACACGCGAGCTGGCGTCAGAGGCCCAGAGCCTGGCAAGAGCCTCCTAATCAGGGAAAAAAATAACACGGGCTCCTGCCCCCTCCCTGCTGCCCCCGCAGAAGGCTAGGGGAGGCCTTTTCTGCACGAGGGGACCAAGAAGGCACCTGGCCCAGACCTGGGGTCTCTCCACCACCCTGAGCTGGAAGAGCTTTAAAAAAAAGCATTTTCATACAACCCCACTATTGTGTAGTGACTCAGAGAGGGAAGGGGACCTGCCCAGAGTCACACAGCAAGGTCACAGAGGTGCTGGGATTAAAATCCTGAATTTCAGTTTGGAGCTAAGGGATGAAGAGGTTTCAAGATTTGAACGCCTTGGATAATTTGACGAAGACAGGCCAGCATGTCACGTACACTGGCAACATCAGAGGGTCACACACGGAACATGCTTTTGTATACGTTCGCACGCAGAGGCAGCCCCAGGTGTGTGTGCACGGGGGCACACCTGAACATGAAGCTGCACTCAAGTTGCTTCTATTTTTAATCTCTGGGAGCACAGTGGTTTTGCCAGCTTCCTGGATTGGGGGCCCTCACCACAACCTCTTCCTGGGTTGTCTCGGCTGGATGGATGGAGGCCCTCTGACCACCCACCTCCTGCCCCACTCAACTTGGGGCTCCCAGGCCCTTGAACCCTCACTGTGAGGCTGACACATCATGCTGTGTGAGGAGTTCAATGAGCAGAGTCTACCACCCTGGCTTCTAGCCCTTTCTCTCCCCTCCGATGGCCGGTGACTCTGGGCCCCTCCCTCGAGACTCACCAAGGACAGGGCATCTCCCCCACTGTAAAATGGGGACAGGAGTTCTGTTCTTACTTCCTAAGGCTGTGGTGGGGATTAAATAAAGAAGGCTTATGAAGCACCTCTTACTGGATTGGTTCAGAAATGCGTGTCGAGGGCCCTGTTCCAAGGGGTGTTCCATTTTGGGTCTATCTACCTTGGTGCATAGTAGCTGCTCAGTGAACAGAAGTGCTTGTCAGTATCATCTGCCCATCAGGCTTGCCTTAGCACCTACCTGACACCAGGTGTTGGGGCAGGTTCAGGCTGAGACGCAAACAGCCACCCTAACGTGGCTGAGTGTGTCCAGGGAGGAGCACCAGGGTGGTAGTTGAGACATAACTTAAGTTCTTCTAAATCACAGAAAAAAACGCTATTAAAGACGAAGAGTACTCACGACAATAGAGTTAACATACCTGGGCACTTACTGTGCGCCCAGGGGACTGCGTTAAATGCTTTGACTCTTTGCCTTAATAGCTTTTCACAGCAACTCCAGAAGGTGAGTACCGAGTACCGCTATTTCCATCATTTTACAGATGAGAAGACTGAGGCACAGAGAGGGTTAGTAATTTACCTGAGGTCACACAGCTGCTAGGTGGCGAAAAGGGCAGTGAAAGCCCAGAGGGAGAGTTCCTAACTTTTACAGGGGAGTCGGACATCTCTGAAAGGGAGAGCTTTGAGGTGGGCCTTGAATCCTGAGGCCCCCACCCCTTCTTTCCTACCCATCCATGCCGGCCCCATCCTCTCCCTCCTCCCCCAGGGAGCCAGCCCATGCTCGAGGCTGAAGGGGCAGTCACGTGATGGTGCCAGGCCCAGCTGATGGCACCAGATGCGCATCAGACTCCAGGATTTAAACTCGCATGACCGCAGAATAGGAGTCACAGTGACCCCAGACCGGAGGTCGCGGTGGGGCTGTGTGGAGCAGAGAAGGGGAGGAGGTCAGAGCCAGAAGGGAGCAGGGCTTGGGGGTGGGCGGGAAAGAGAGAGAGAACACCCCTGCTTCGGATCTGATCCCTCCTGCCTCTGAGTTCTAGAGGCCCAGCCGCCCTTCCAGCTTCTGGGGATTCGACAGTCAAACCTCCTTTACTCAAGCCAAGCTAGCGTGGCCTCCGGGTTTCTGTCACCAGGCAATGCCAGCCTGGGACAGGTGAGTTGGTGGCGGCGTGCTGGCTGGAGCATGTAGGACGGGAGTGGCCGGAGCAGAGGCCAGGACACCTGCAGGCTGCGCAAAGGGTGCCGTGGAGGGGGGGTGTTGGGAACAGACAGCACAAGGCCCTGAGGTCTCTCTGCCTGGGACTTCGTGCCCAGATGCCAACGGGCCTGGGCCACTGGCGAGGCAGCCGGGCCCTCCGCCTCGCAGAGGCCCCCATAACTCGTTCTCAATCAGGGCCCGTCCCTAGCACACAGGCAGGGTTAACTAAACACAGCCTGCCTTCAGCAAGGAAATGGAAAGCAACCTCCTGATAGAACAATTAGCACTTACAGCCCCGCCCCTCTCTCTTCTCCCGCCTCTCCTAATACTGCCCCTGGTTATCTCAGACCAGGAACCCCCTCTGCTGCCACCCGCAAATTAGCATTAAGAAGCCAGGAGGAAAGGAGGGGAGAAGGGACGTCCATGTACCTCTTTCTGGGACGGGGAGACGGGGCCAGCCCCGACTCTGGGGAGCATCTGTGCTCAGCAGGTGAGAAGCCCGCCACCGAGCTGCTGGGAGCAGGTTCTCCACCGCTCTGTTTGCTCATCCGTGTCCCTGAGATTACACAGCCTGCCTTGCACAGCCGTTGTCAGGGTCCAGTGAGAGGTGTAAGTAAAGAGCCAGACACAGTGCCTGGCACAGACACATCCTACCGATTCTCCTCGTACCCCCAAAGAACAGAGCCCTGGGCTCTGAAGCCAGCTGGGCCACAGCCTTGCTGTGTGACATCAGAGTGGCTACTTGGCTTCTCTGAGCCTCTGTGGAAAGGAAGGCTCTGCCCGCCTCTCTGTGTAGAGCACACTCCCCGGTGAGCTGGAGGGTAAGCGGGAGGGCGGGCAGGCAGGGGGGCAGGCGGGGGGAGCTTGTGCCCCACCTGCTCCACTGCTTGCTTGCTGCAGGAGCTCAAGCCAGTGGGTTTTAACTCTCCGTGCTTCTCTCTCCTTGACTGTAAAATGGAGGTGACACCTCCCCTCCCTGAGGGGTCAGAGGAGTCAGTACGTCTGAACGTTGCCATCAGTGCTGAGCACGCCATCTGCCTTGGGGAGGTGTCAGCCACCCGCCGCGTCTGCCCCCAGACAGGACTGAAGCCAGCAGTGGAGCCCGTTCTTGGAGGATGAGTCTGGAGTGTCCATCAGAAGTGATTCCAGAGAGGAGAGCCCATTATCTTGGACAACTGTTTTCATGTCTAAGACTGTGAAGGGGTGAGATCTCTGGCGCCTCAGTTTCCCCTTTGGTAAAACGGAGGGACTCAGGCCTGCCGTGCGGGGCCGTCAGGAGGGTGAAGCGGGAACACTGCGAGGCTCTCCCAGCCATCTGCTGCCACCCTCGACTGACTAATGGGCCGCTATGACCTTGAACGTCTCCAGCAAACCAGAAGCATGTCCTGAGCACCTGCTGTATACAGGCATCATGCCGGCCTCTGGGACTGGAGACAGAAGATGAACCGGGAACGGCCTGCTTTTGGGAGCAGAGGTGCAAACCTGACGTGCATTAAACCAAACGGTGGCTGCAGGCCCTGGGACATGATGGATCTTTCCCAGGGAGCAATAAATCTCGAGCAGAGTGGTGAGGTACTGATATAAGCACCAGAGGAGCTGAGAAACAGGCAGGAGCTTCTGAGAATGGGAGGGTGCCATTTCGCTCAGGGGCTGGCGCTGGCCCAGCCATTTTGATTGGGAAGTACACTTTGGAGCCTAACTTGAATCCTTCCTGCTGCAAAAGGGTCCTATTTCCCCCAATCCCATCATCCCAATAATGGCTATTGTGGCCTAGACGCCAGCTTGACAAATGTAAGGTCGGACTAGCAGATAACGAGATGGATTTCCTTGTGAGACTCGGAAATGACCCAGGACCCAATTGCCAAAACGGGTCCTCCGTGCCCAGAGCCCCGGAAGCACCGAGCTTTCCATGATGCCTACTTCGACAGGGCAATGTCGATGGCAGTAGGTGAGACTGGACCCTTGGCACTGAGATTGGCCCCTCTGCTTTACACTTACCCTCTGGAGATGGGCTGTCATTTAAAAACTAATTTTTAATAATTTGGGTTTAGTTAGAGACGGGGTCTGGATGAACCATGAAAGGACAGAATTGTCATAGGTCTTGGATCTCACACGCCCTCCCCAAGCGCTCATTATCACTGAGCTAATGATCAATGAACTTGACTGAGCTGTCCGAAGATGGAATGGTCGGGTGAGCTGCCCTTAAAGCTCATTCAAAACCCACCTTTGGGGAGAGGGTCTTTTTGGCCTGAAAAAGGCTGATGAGCAGAATGCCCCTTCTGAACAGGCAGTGACAAAATAGTCTTTGTGGCTTGCTCCCCTTGGGGCTAAATGGCCCTCTCTCTCTTCTCCTGTCCTGGCCCCGGCGGGTTTGCTTCTGGGTGGTAGGAAGGACTCTCCACCTCACGGTCACCCTGGGCTGCACTGCCCAGAAAGGTCCCCTCTCCCTGGCCCCGCTGGGCACTGCCCGCCTCCTGCCTTTGTTTCCGAGTCTGTCGGCAGGCGGGGCTGTGTGCCGGCTGCGCTCTGTAGCCAGACGTCCAGCTGTGCCCCTTACTGTCTATGTGGCTTCCGGCAAGTGATTTTGCCTCCCTGGTGACAGGACGGCCTTGCTAATACACTGTCTATCAGGGAACAATAAACTATGTGTCAGAAAGAAAACAAGGAGAAAACTCACAGCGCATCATTGCCCCTTTGAAGGGAAAGATCACAACACACAGCAGCCCCTTGTAAGATTAAACACCTTGGCCTAACTCGTTGTTTCTAAAAGTTTGTTTTAACAGCCTTGAAAGGCTCTGGACAGACAGCATGAGTGAGAGCTCCCCCCCCAGTCCCAGTTCTCGCCAGACCATGTTCCAAGGACTCCGATAAGCCAGCCTCACAGAGAAGAGGGAAAAAAGGGAAAAACAGACACAGCTGTCTCACAGCTGGCAGCCATCACTTTTATCCCTTTACCCCCCAGTAAAACCCCGAACCCCAAATCCTCCCTGCTGGCACTGCTTTCTTTCTCTTGTGCCTTGACCTTCCCACCTTTGGGAAGAAAAATAAACTTTTCTTAAAACTATTCTCATCTTTGTGTTGAGAATTCTTTCTCAGCTCTCATTACGAGCTCCCACCCTAACACCTGGGCCTCGATTCCCACCCCCCCCATCAAATGAGGATAATAAAGGTGGTGCATTCAGTGAGAGATGCAGGGGTAGTGAAGGCACTCGGACAACATCCAGGCACACAGCAGGTGCTTACTAGACGAGAGCTGTTGTTATTTCTGTTTCTTGTCTCGGGGACTAGCTGAGAGTCCTCATCCCAGACCTCAGGGCTCTACCAGGCCCCAGCCCCGGACTCCAGGAAGAGCAGGGTGGGGACGTGGGGGATGACAACAACCGATGACTGTCGGAAGAGTGGCTTCTCTGTGCACCACTCTCGGCCCTGCAGACAGAGAAGATCTGCATGGGCCCTGCCCTCATGAAGCTCACGTACCAGTAGCGAGAGGAAATGGGCCCGGCACAGTGGCTCATGCCTGTAACCCTAGCACTCTGGGAGGCCAAGGCAGGAGGATCACTTGAGGCCAGGAGTTCAAGACCAGCCTGAGCAAGAGCGAAACCCCATCTCTACTAAAAATAGAAAAATTAGCCAGACATAGTGGCACATGCCTGTAGTCCCAGCTACTCAGGAGGCTGAGGCAGGAGGATCACTTGAGCTGAGGAGTTCGAGGTTGCAGTGAGCTGCGATGACACCGCTGTACTCCGGCCTGGGCAACAGAGCGAGACTCTGTCTCAAAAAAAAAAAAAAGGGCAGGGGGAAGGGACAGCTAGCACACAGTGCCCAGCCCAGACCCACTGCTTGCTCCACATATCACCATCCACCTCTCGGCAAAGGTGATTTCTCTTGAGTGCGGCCTCTCTCCCCACACCGGACTCCAAGCTGCCTGCGGGCAGAGACCTGCTCCTGCTCATTGCCGTACCCAGAGCACACAGCTTAGTGCCCGGCGTGGAGCAGGGCTCCATGAATGCTTGTTGAGCGAGTGGGCGGCTGAATGACGGCGGGATGGCCACGCTCTGTGGCCGTCCATCTCCTGGCGGGGAGACCCCTCCTGCCCCCGGCTCCGGGATGCTCTGTCTCCCTGGCTGGGAAGCAGCGAGGTGGACCTGTCCCTGCGGCCCCTTGCCTAACTTTTGACCCCGCCATTTCTCCCCCGAGGTCAGACCCGCTCTCTGCACCAGAGATGTGCACTTGCTCAAGTCTCCAAACAGTTCTGGGCCCCAGAACCCACCAGACTCTTCTGAGGATTAAATAAATGGATCCAGGCAAAGCACTTGAAACAGCGCCCAGCCCAGAGCAGGCTCAGAGTGCACGCGAGGCGTTTACTGTCTCTACCCACCGTGTGCACAGAACATGTAGGTGAGGCAGGATCAGTAACATTTGAGTTCAGTAGAGGGACCACACGGAGAACAAAGCGCTCTGGTCTCCGGCTCTCAGTGCCCCGCACCTTGCAGCTCATTGCAGCAGCAATGACAAAACGAAGCCCAGCCCGGCCCAGCAAGGAGGCCTCCATGCCCCAGTGGGTTCTAATCGTGCCCCAGCGGGTTCTAATCGCATGCCCAGGAGGAAAGCAGCCCAGAGGTGAAGCAGCACCGGCTGTGGAAAGCCAGGGGTCTCCGGGCACCAGGCCTGCAGCCCGTCGCTGGGGCTCGTGACGCTGTGTTTAAATGTCATGGCCTGTGACGGGCGTGTGCACGGGGGCCAAGCATTTGGCGCGCTCAGGAAACATCCTCTCTGCACCTGCAGCACTTGGGCCGGTCGGGAGAGGCCTGAGCTGGGGCTCCTTCCCTGGCGTCCAAGGGAGCGGCTACATCCCTCTGGAGGGGTCAAAGTCATGCCCCGCCCTCTCTGTTCCTGCCTTTCATCTGCTCTTGTGTCTCGCCCAGAAACGGCCCCGGGAGAGAGGAAGCTGTCCCGGGAAGTGGGAACCGAGTGCCCGCTCCGGGCTTCTGTACCGCACGGATCCTCCCCTCACACTGCACCCCTGCCCGGCTGGGAGACCCTCCTGCCGCATGCAAGCGTTCTCGGCAGGAGGCGAGGCCCCAGAGCAATGACAACCGCCGTGAGAGCGGCCTTCCGGAAGCACTGATTACGTGTTAGGCACCAAGTGCGGAATCTCCTTTGATTCTCGTGGGGTGTGGTGACTGCCCTTTAGCGAGGAGGAAGCCGAGGCTCAAGGAGATAAAACAATCTGTCCCAAATCTCAGTTTGAAAGAAGTAGAGTCGGGACTTGAACCCAACTGGGTGTGGTCCCACCCTCAACCACCCCCTGCCACGTGCTTTACAAAATGGGGAATATTAGACAGATGCTGTTTTCTTTTAGCTAAGAGACCCGCTGCCCAACTCCTCACTCCCCCCTTTTCAAAACAGATTCCAAAGTTTCCCCATCTATTAATCCGCCTGGTGCCGTGCGAGGCGTGGGCAACGGCCTTCGTATTTCAGCCACGACGCAGGTGAGGCCCAGAAGGGGGAAGCGGCGGCCCGCGCCCCAGCCCAGGGACCCCACCTCCCGCCTCCCTTCCCCAGAGCGCTGCTTGAAGGCGGCCGTGGCTCCCCGCGAAGACGCCTGGGGGCTCTGCCGACAGAAGGAATGAGTATCATAAACTCATTTCGCAAAGCACGATTCCGGTCTTTTCAGAGATTGGATTTGGGTCGTTAACGAGGGCAGCGTTCCCCGGCCTTCCGTCCCCACCTCCCGTTTGGGAGCTTCCTCCCTCTGCAGCCACTTAGCCAAGTTGTTCATTAACCGCTCTGCGCCCAGAAGGTATTTACATCAACCGCGCTTTGCAAAGTCAGTAGCTTTGAAGTGCGGGTAATGACCGGCTCTGGGAACCAGGTAGGATCTAGAAAACCTGCTCTGGCCGCCTCACCTTTCCGTGACCCTGAGCGTGCAGGACAGCGACCAGCTGCCTTGACCTGGCAGCCCCCCAGCAGGCAGCGTGGCGGCAGGAGTGTCGTCATTCCTGTACTTAAAACCCTTCGGTGGCTCCCCGTCCTCTAGACAGCAGGCTTCTTCCTCCCTCCCTCCCTCCTCCCCCCCTCCTCCCCTCCATCATCCAGCCACTCATCCATTTGTCCTTCTCTCCATCCTGCCTTCCTTCACTCATCCATCCTCATCTGTCTTCATTCGCTCATTTCATCAACTTATCTAATGACAGCCGACTGCATACTGTTCTAAGTTACCTGTTTTCCAAAGCACTTAGCACCTTTTCAAGACAGTTACCCACCATCTGTCTACCTGTTACCATTCCTCGGTGTCCTCCTCTCCCCGCCCCCACTTCTCCTGCCCTACTAGAATAAAAGAGCCACAAGGGCAAGAATCTCGGTTTTATTTACCAGTATTCTAAGTGCCATCCAGCAGGTGCTTAATAAGTATCCACTGAATGAATGAATGAGCATGCATATAGTACTAAAGAAAATGTAGATTTATAGGAATTAGGATAAAACTAGAGACTTCGAAGTATATAAAGACGTGCCACTGTCTAGGCATCTACAGGCAATATTTCCTTCTCTCTGCCTTTAGCGCTTTTTACCAGAGAGCGTTTGAGAGCACAGGGCAGTAGGAAGAACTCAGACTTTTTAACTGGCATCCTGAGCTCTCCAGCATCCAGCGCCTGCCAGCCTCCCCTGTCATCCTCCAACAAGCCCCCTGCCCCAAGCTGGAGTTGCCTGAATGTTCCAAACACACTTTCAGGTGGTATCTTTTCATACCCCAGGCCCTTTGCACATGCTCTTTCCCCTTCAGGAACCTCCTTCACCCTCTTGTCCATCTGGAAAACCTTCTGCCCACTATTTGAGTTGCGGTTCAGATTGTACCTCCTTTGGGAAGTCTTCCCTGTCTTTTTTTTCTCAAGTTGGGGACTCACCTTTTGCCTGTTATAACTCCTTCTACTGAAGAACATCTCAGATGGTGAATTTGCTGATTTATGTCTGTCTCTCCCATGAAATGAGGGCTCTCTGGGGCCAGGAACTGGTGTCTCAGCACCTAGGACAGAGCAGTATTTGTGGAATCATTTTAATAACAATTACTTGTGGAATTATTATAATGATAGTGGCTACCTGTTAAGTACCAGTTACTAGCATAAGTGCTTAGACTTCAATGCTCACAGTAACTCTGTAAGGCAGGACTTATTATTATCCCAGTTTTATAGATGAGGATTTTCTTTGTGAAAATCTCTCTTTCTGATGCAAGCTGGGTGTGGGCATTACCTAATGGAGATTCTGGTCATTTACCCAAGATGATACTGTTAATTAACGGTGGAGCCAGAAGTGCAACCTGAGCGAGCTGACTTTAGAGCCTCTCTGGCATTGGACAAGTCTTTCCACATGTCTGGGTCTCAGTTTTCCCATCTGTACAATGGACTGTGAGAGTGAGGTAACGTTTACGAATTCTTTCAGTGAGGATTGTCTTTGGATCCTGCTCTATCCAGAGATGCTGTTTTCATGGTCAGCAGCCTCCTCCTTGCAGAAATGTGGTTGGATCCTACAGGGTGGCAGGGAGGAGGGCCCTGGCGAGTTTTTGTTTCTAGGACGGTTTTGGTCTAGAAGGATGGGCAGGAAAATGGGTGACAGCTTGAATGTATCAGAGACTCCTGGACTGAGTTAGATGGTATTATCTGTCCTCAATTCTTCTTTCCTTCTCTCTTTTCCACGGTTTCTTGCCCTGGGTGAAATATACCTTCCCACCGACTTTGGACTTGGCCATGGGACGTGCTCTGGACCATGGAATGTGGTTGGAAGCGACCGTGCAACAGATCAAGACGAGAACTTTAGAGCCACGGCAAGTTCCCGCCAGCACGGTTGAGCTTCTGCTTCCCACAGGAGAGCCTGAGCCTGGGGTCCTAGAATAAAGGCACACGCAGCAGCCCTGGTCCCTACGGCAGCTCAGAGTCCAGCCTGGCCCCGCTTGACCCAGCCACAGCCAGCCGAACTGGAGCGGCCCCCCAGCCCCATGAGCGTGAAATGCATGTTGGGTGCTATGAGCTCCTGAGACCCCGGGAATGTGTGTTACACACGATTAGCACAGTGGGCAACCTGACCAACACGCGGACGAAGCCCCGGACGGGTGTGAGTGTAGCATCCTTGTTGAATTCCATCGTTCTTAATCACACCGAGATCTAACACCAAAATCAAATCGGCAGTGACACCTGAACAGGCAGATGACACTCACTCTCCTCCCTCCTCCAGCCCTCGCCAGGCAGCATCCTTGGCAGGGGGGCTTTGATCGGCCAGACCGCGTGGTGGCCCTTTGTTCCTGCTCTCGCGGCTACGGAAGCCGCTTTTCCTCTGATAATCAAACATGCCACCCGACGAAGCGCCTGGGCGTAGCGCTGCAGAAGAAAGGGTCTGAGCGGGCCAGGCCCGTCTGTGCCCACCATCACACCGGTGTATGTAATCCGGAGCTAGGACTGCCCTGGTTTGATTCGGGGTGTGGAGGAGTCTGGTTTGGGCTACTCGCAATACTAAGCAGGGAAGGGAGGTGTCGCAGGGGAGAGGTTGACGTGTCCGCTCCTCTCTGCTCCCCCAGTCTGTCATACGGGTGTGGGTGGTTTCAGTGGGGTGTCGAGAGGGAGATGGAAGTGGCGGAGAAGGAGCTTGGAAAGTTTCTGTAATTTTGGAGCCTGTGCAATCTTTGTGGAAATCGCTCTGATTCAGGCCTGGTTTGGGCATTGCCTAACTCCCCTGGTACAGCACATGCGGATAAAATCTCCCGAGGTCCTGCCAGCCTGTTGTCTCAGTTCTAGGGCCTGGCCCTGGGGCCCTGGGGTCCTGGCTACAGTGGCGAGTGGGTCCTGGTGCGCACGGCTCACATGCACGGTCCCACTGGACCCTCTTGGGTTCCCACCGCTGCTCTAATAAATGTGCACACACTAGGTGGCTTAAAACTACGCGCCTGTATTCTCCTACAGTTCTGGGGTTCAGAGGTCTGAGATCAGTTTCGAAGGGCTGAAGTCAAGGGGTCAGCAGGGCTGATTCCTTCTGGAGGCTCTGAGCGAGAATTCATTTCCTTGCTATTTCTAGCTTCTAGAAGCATCTACAGTCCGTGGCTCGTAAGCCCTTCCTCTCATCACTCCAGCGTCTTGCTTTCATCACATAATCTACTGTTGACTCCGACCCGCCTGCCTTTTTGTACCCGTCTGCCTGCAGGGACCCAGAGCATGCAGGACAGCCTCGTATTTCAAGCCCTGCAAAGTCCCTTTTGCCATGTTAGGTAACATATTTACAGGTTCCTGGAATTAGGACGTGGACACCTTTGGGAGCCTGTTATTCTGCTAGCCAAAGACCCTGACATTCCCTCCCTGGTAGAGAACACAGGGATTATTACTCAGTTATTCTAATTTTGCAGTTAGGGAAACTGAGACCAGAAGGTGGTAGATCCATGACCAGAACCCAGGCTTCTGATTCCTACTCTTTAAGCTAATATTATTATTATTAATTTTTATTATTAATAATTTAAATAATAGTAACTCTCCTTGAATGTTTGCAGTGTTTGCCCAGCACTAAGAACCTTCACATCTGTTATGTGCTATTATTACTCTGATGTTACACATGAAAAAATTGAGGTTTAGGGAATTTGGGAAACTCACCAGAGCCATTACTTGGTGGAGTTGGGATTCAAACCCAGGTCTTTCAGTAGGACCATGTGTAGCAGATGCCGTTGGCGCCCCATCCAGACCTCGCCCACCAGGCCAGTGTGCCCACTGCCAATGGCTGTGAGTACTGGCTGCTAGCAGCTCCCAGCCGACCCCTTTCCTGAGAATTGCCCTTGGCCCCCAGGAACCATTTCACCAGGAGATGCCGGGAAAGGGTAGCCCCAGGAAATACTGATTGATGGAGGGTGCACACCGCTGACCCCCTTCCCTCAAGGAGGGACAAGTCTTTGGTGCCATTCACGCTCCAGTCCTGGGCTGTGAGATTAGGCTGAGGCTGGACTTCAGCCGAGCCCACAGCTCCCCTTCCCCAGTCCCATCTTGCTGACTCCTAGGCTTCTCCCGAGGGTGCTCCCTCCATCAGCCGCTTGCATGGGAATCCGCATCTCAGGCTCCTCCTGCAGGGAAGCGAGCCCAGCGGGAATGGTAAAGAACTAAGCATTTGTCCCAGGCATTTGACCTTTCGCGAGTGTGAGGCCTGGTGAAACAGTCTATGTAGGGTCGTTGCTTCTGCATCCGGGTCTGATCCTGAGGTGGGTCGGCAGGCGGCTGGGAAAGACCAATGTGAGCGGAGGAAACAGACTCCTGCGGGAACGGACAGAACTCGCGGTGATGAGCTGGAACTTGAGGATGTCTCTCACCGTCTCCTGGCGTCCGGCTCTGACGCTCGGGCGGCCTGCAGGGGAAGCCGGCTTGCTTCCGCCTGGGGCTGCACAGCGCCCGGCCCAGGGTCTGGAGACACTCGGTGGGGATGTGGCAGGCGCAAGGCTTGCTGCGGGCCCAGCCGCTGCGCCACCCGACAAGGCGAGCCCCGGGGGTCAGCGGCCCTGTGCCAGGACGGCGGCCGTGCCCGACCCGGCCCAACCTCCGAATGCGAACACGACTGCTGCCCTCCTTGACTTCTGCCCTCCAAAGCCCAAGCCAGTTTCTCTGCTGCCAACCTAACCCGGAAGCAGAAGGGGAAAGGCATCCTGGGAAATGTAGTTCCAGCTCAGTAAAGTTGACTCCTGCAAAAGACTACCATAGAAAAGACCACCACAGACTATCCCACTCAACTTGGGGTTAAAAGTGCACACGCTTTTTAAAACCATATTCAACTCCCAAGTTAAGGACACAGCAAAATCATGCTTACTCCTACCACAATGCAACTATCCCTTTAAAACATGCTACACTGACCTTCAGCCTAAAAGGTGATACAAAGTCCCTTTGTCCACCTTTGGATGAGTTTCAGCTGAGCCAAATCCCTCTTAGAGATCTCATCATTTAAATACCAAATTATAAGGTCAGCTACTGGTAACGAATCCTGTGTTAGACGATAGGGAAGTGAGGGGGAGGAAAGACTTAATATATACACAAACATTTTCATAACAAAATAAGGAAGACATACAAATATCTATTACCTTCCTCTTTGCCTCTTTGGTTGTGGGATTGCAGCTGGTGTTTACAATGTCCTTCTCCGGCTACCAATTCTCATTCCATTTGCCCTCAGCAAGAACCCTGGCCTGTCACGGTTCCTGGGCTGTCGGGGCGACTCAAACCTTCCTTATTTACGGGTCTGGACCACTGGCTGTTCTAGCTCTCATGGGCTGTTGTGGGTCCCATTGACTTCATCACAGCACGTGGGAATGCTAATCCAAGGCACCTGCCTGTTAGCCCCACTGTATAGTGGCAACCTGTACTTCTCCTTTTTTATTTTTATTTATTTATTTTTTTGAGCCAGAGTCTCACTGTGTTGCCTGGGTTACGGTGCAGTAATTTCAGCCTGGCTCATGGCAACCTCAAACACCTGGGCTCAAGGGATTCTCCTGCCTCAGCCTCCCTAGTAGCTGGGACTACAGGTGTGTGCCACCACACCTGGCTAATTTTTCTGTTTTTAGTAGAGGCAGGGTCTTATTCTTGCTCAGGCTGGTCTTGAACTCCTGAGCTCAAACGATCCTCCTGCCTCAGCCTCCCAGAGTGCTAGGATTACAGGCGTGAGCCACGGCGCCCGGCCTATTTCTCCTTGATGTGCAGGATTAACCACTGTAGCTGGCGTGGAGACCCCTTTCTCTACCCCTTGATTGGCCCGGGAGCCCCAAGTTTTCAGACAGCAGTCTCAACTCCAGCTTCACGGGACCATTGTTACGTTCCCTGCTGGAAGCCTTCTTCCCTTGGGAACTAAGAGCTCTAGACCAACAGAGCCTAAAGTCACAGGGGCAGAAAGCACAAGTGAGCCAGAGGATCACACAGGATGACAGTGAGAGGAGCCACCCCCCTTTCCACCCCCGAGTCCCGGACCTGGCGATCGGCTGTGGGATGAATAGCTCCGTGAGTTGCTGCTGATTTAAGGGCGTAGCCTGCACCTTGGAGGGGATTGCCCCAGCCCTGTGAGGTGTTACCACAAGGCTGGTGCCATGACTGCTTCTCCAAAGGGACATTGCACCACTCTCTCGGGCCGGCTGCTTCGAGGTGACGGCGGACGCCCTGCAGGCCGGCCACTGCTGCACTTCCTTTGCTATGGAGGTTTCTGTAGTCGGGGCACAGCTGTGCAGAATGCTCTGGGGGTGAACGAGGCCTCTGCAAGGCCACAGACGGTGGCTTTGGCAGAAGCACCGTGGGCAGGGAGGGCAGATCCGGACCTGGGCAAGGGGCTGGAGACACAAATGAGAACAAGGCATGGGCCACCCTGGGGGCTCAGTGTTGGCTCTGCTGCTGGTACTCGGCATTAGCAGTGACTGCAGCCACATCAGCCTTGAAGAATGACCGCCAAGTGTCGAGCCCACTCACACCTCCGCCCCCTTCCCTGAGGCCACTTTGATCATGAGCCGGTTGGGTAATGATGGGGGGGTCTTGGGAAAGGGTTTGACTGAAGTCCACTCAATGGATCATTTTTCCACCCAGTTATTATGTTAAGATCCTCCCCTAGTGAGGTCACTCTTCTGTGAGTTTTTACCTGGGACAGGCACCCTCACCATTACCTGCCGGTTCGGAGCGTTCCAGCCATACACTTCTCAAGACCTCCTTGCAGCAGTTTTCCAATTACGCTCCTCCCCAGCGCCTGAGCACCCAGCCAGCCGATGAGCTGGGGCTCATGAATGGATGGGCTGCAGCCGTCTGTCCCCCAGGCTGAAGGAACAATCAGGTTCACTGCTCAAAGTTACCTCCACGGGGAGGATTTTCCTTTGCCGCTGTCCCAAAGAGAGGGGCTGTGCTGTTGCAGCTGCCCCTTTGGGCAGCGCCAGCGTCTGGTGCAGAACCATCTGCAAACCAGGACCAAGTTTTTTCTTCCCCGGTCCACCTGTTTGAGGTCACATGGTCCGCATGAGGCCACAGGAGTGGGCTGAGTGGGAGGAGGTACTGCGGCATGAGCAAGGGAGCGCAGGGTCTGGAGTGTTTGCTCACACAACCGGCATGACGACGCCCCGCTTGAGCTGGTGTCTCACTTGCCACTTCTGTTTCATGCCGTTGCTGCCATGAGTGCCCAGCTCTATGGTTTGGTTGGTTAGGCAACACCCCGTTCGTGATGGGCAGCTCAGAAGACATGGAGACTCATGGCCTACAGTCAAGATTTCAATCTCTGTTGACGTCCAGTAGCGATCCGGAAGCCATTTCTCAGAAGGAGAACGGTTATCTTCAGAGGCACAGCTTTCCTCCAAAATCGTAAAGGTCTGTGCTATGAGTCACCCGCGGGAGCCTGCCGAAGTCCCCATACAGCATCCCTGTTGGCCACAGACCAGGTCTGCTGGGTCATGCAGCCGCAGAGGAGCTTGCCTGGCGGCCTGCACCTGTTGGGGGATGGGTGAGCATGACACATGCACCTCAGCATTTCAGCATCCCTAAGCCTTTGGTACCTTCCTCTACAAGGAGTTGCTGGCATGAGGACTGCATTTGGTGTAAGCCACCTCTGCACCCAGGTTTTAGTCAATCAACCGAGCAAGCTGTGAGAGCCGGTCCCAGCTGCTTGAGCTAACACACTGGATCCAGAATCTCTGCTTAATGCACCCATGTCAATGACTCTGGCCTGGCCTGACGCCCTATGGGGCCATTCCCAGGACTACAGAGGAGGGGATTCTGGGAAATGTAGTTCCAGCTAAGATGCCACAGTCCAAAGCATTGCAGGACATGGCCCTCCTCTACCGCCTCCTTCAGCTTCCAAACAAAGCCACTTCTCTATTTCCCCTGCGGCGGAATGATAGTCTTTTCAGAGCTATAAGGGTGAGTGCAATAACATGCTCTCCCCAGGCAAAAGCAAAGGTCTGCTTCCTTTGAAGCCGCGGAGTCACAGCCGTCCTGCGTTGAGAGTCCCTCTCTCTCTGTGCTGATAATAGCTCCCCACCTACGATCTGCCCTCAGCACGCGAAACATGTCAAACCACCTAATTCTGACAACTGTATGATGAGGGCATTAGTATCCCCATTTTGCAGATGTGGAGACTGAAGCCGAGAGGGCAACGTCGTGCAGCTGGCAACGGGCGGAGCTGGGATTGGAGCCCAGTCGCTGCCTCCGTAGCCAGGGCGCGGACTGCAGGGAGCTTTCTGCCCCCTCCTGCTTTTTCTCTGGCTTGTGTTAAAATGCACACCAGGCCATTGGTGAAGGATTAGACGTGGAATCCCAGAATCGTAGACTGTCCCTGCTGGATGGGGTCCTATAGAACACTTTGGAGTTGAGGAAATTAACGAAATTGAAATCGAAATTGTCCAAGGAAGCCCAGTGGGTCATTTGCAAGGTTCGGGCCAGAGGGTGGTGGCTAGAGCTGAGTCTAGGGGGGACAGGAATCAAGTGGCTGAATGAGCTTCCAGTTCCAGACCTGCCTGCTGCTGGGGTTCGCGTCAGCCTTAGACCAACGTCACGCCTGCCCAAGGAATCACATACTTTCTCCTGTCACATTCTCTGGTCCCAGGAGGCTCCACCCAAGCTTCATCCTCTGCCCATCTCGTTGGCCCAACATCCCCTGAGCGAGTCCCTTTCTGCTGATCCTAAGACACCACTTGGCTTTCTTTGGCCTCCTTTGGTACAAAGGGAGCCGGAGTCTCTCTTCTTGATGTGTTTATTCCGGGAGCAGAGTAAGAGGTCCCATGGAGGCAGATGACCTACGCTTTGAGGAATGGCCTAATTTGTGAGCTCAAATAAAAAGACACAAGCAACTTGGTCTTATTTTGAGCTCAGCCTGATCCAGCTAGCGTGGAAACCCTTGTACAAGGGCTAGCGTCTACAGTTCAGTGGGGGACGTTCTCTGGGGCATCCAGCAGAAGTGTCACTTCCTTGACATGTGGACCCTTCAGATACTTATCTCCACTTAGTGCCCCAGGAAACAGCAGGACCCGGCCCAGCAAGGCTTCAGTTGGATTCATGCATTCATTCAACAAACATCCTTGAGCCTTGGGTCGGCACTGGAGGAGGGGAGGCATCAGTGATACAGCAGATGTCGCCTTGCCCTTGTGGAGATGCATTCTAGTGCAGGAAGACAGGCCACTAAATAAAAAATAATAAAAACTGAATTACACAATGTGGTGCAGGTAACACGTGACATAAAAGGGGAAAGTACAGCAGGGTTGTGGGGAGCAGAGAAGAGGGCCAAGGGAGCAAGTTGCAGGATTAAAGAGGTGGTGAGGGGTCTGCACTGGGAGGTAAGGTTTGAGCAAGGACTTGGAGGAAGTAGAGGGGTGGCTCTGTTGATGTCTGGGGAGGGGCACGTCAAGGAGAAGGACAAGCTGGTGCAAAGGCCCTGGGGCAGGGAGATGGGTGTGTGGCTGGAGTCAAGGGCAGAAGGTGGTGGGAGATAGGACAGGAGGTCAGAGGGGTGGGCAGGGTGGAGGCAGATCTTGCTGCCATTTCATCTGTGGTCAGGATTCGGCTTTTACTCTCAGTGAGATGGGGAAGCGTTGCAAGGTGTTGAGCAAGGGAGACCCAGGACCTAATTTTCTTTTGCAAAAGATGCCTCAGGCTGCTGCAGGGACAGACCACAGGGCTGCCAGGGAGGAGGGCGTGGCAGCAACCAGGCGAGAGGTGATGGGGGCACAGACCAGGATGGCTGCAGGGGAGCGGGGAGTAGCTCTCAGATTTGTGAATCTATTTTGAAGGTGGAGCCAGTAGAATTTGCTGATGGGTTAGAGGTGGGGTGAGAGGAAGACAGCGTCAAAGATGATGCCAAGCTTTGCAGCCTGAGCAAGCAGATGGTTGGGTATCAGGTGGAACTTCCTGACTGGCTCTGCCACTGACTGGCTCGGATACCTTGGGCAAGCTAGTTACGTTGCATCTCTGTGCCTCAGTTTCCCAAGCTGTAAATTTAAGGGAGTAATAGTCCCAACTTCGTGAGATTATTATGAGGACCGACCCAGCACAGAATAAGTGCTCGATAAATATTAGCTGCCAGTACTATTATTGTTGTTGATGTTATTGGCATAGAATCTAGACCGGGAGTCAGCAAACAACAGCTTGTGGGGCTTGTTTTTGTGGACAACTATGGGAATAGGGCCGTGCCCTGTCTGTGGCACGGCCCTGTGGTGGCATGAACAGCTGCAAAGCCAAGAGCATTTCCCGCCTGGCTCATTCCCAAAAGTTTCCCCACCCCGCTCTAGACCAAAGTGGCCCTTTCTCAAAGCACGTTTCAGCAAAGATTTCCATGCTCTTTGGGAGGTGAGGCTTGGCCTGATCCTGCATGGGGACAAGGGTGGGGGTGCAGTGGATGACCCTTGTGTCCACCAGCCGTCACCCTGAAGATGCTCCACCCAGGCCCGGAGCTCAGTGTGATGCCGGCTCTGGGAGGGGTGCCTGGAGGTGCGCATCCCCCTCCCTCCCGAGTGTGCTGTTTGTGGTAATCACGTGCCCGTCACCGCGCAGGTGGCAGGACACTGCAGAATTACACGGCTGAGTGGAGGGATTAATAGCTGATGGAGCGCGTGGCCCCGCAGAGTCGGGTGTGGATTCCCCGGCGGCTCTGCCCTGCACCCCTCCTCCACCTGCCCCCCGTCATCCTCCCAGGCTCTGCAGGGGCCTCTCCAGGCAAAGCCATCCATCTGTGGCACAGGAAGGAGACAGCCCCGCTTGGGAAGCATCCAGCCGGGTGCATCCAGAGCTGTGCCCCTCTCTGGCTGTGTGACCCAGGCCAAATCACCTAGCCTCTCTGTTGGGAGGTGATACCACTTAGATGCTTGGCCCAAGCGGAAACTCATTTTTGCAGGGACCGCGGTGGCCTTGTCGGAGTCCCTGACATCAAGGGCCTAACACGAGCTTGTATTTGTGGCGTGGGTAAGGAGTGGCGTGCACAGCCTGCACGGTGGGTGCCCGACCACCGTCGCTATTGGCGATAATAATCATTTCGCTCCGAGACGGATTCTTGGGAGCCTTCCGTTTGCCAGCCTGCAGGAGCGGGCAGGAGTGTCAGGACGCGGGTGGGATTATGCCAGCCGTGAGCAGGAGGGAAGGGCTGCCACGCAGGAGGACGCGGCTGCAGAGGCCGTGGGGGCGTCTGGATTCCCGCCTGAGGGCGGGCGAGAGAGCAAAGTCGTGGGCGGCTCCGACACATAAAGGAGACAGGTGACAGGTGAAAAGACTGACAGGAAGATAGGTTGACAGATGAGTAAATAGAAGACGGAAGCAAAGGTAGACAGGCAGGTTGCCAGGCCGGCAGATAAATAGATAAGTGATGGCTGCTGTCCTCTGCACCCGGACACCTGTCTGAGAGCTGAGTGACAAAATGCAAAGCAGCAATGACGTGAGCCCTGTGGGCACAGCTCGCCCGTGCGAGGGTCTGCTGGGCTGCTGGGCTCGGAGCTCAACCGTGAAGCTGGGTGGGAGCAGCGTCAGGGTCCTCAACTTGTCAGCCAGACTGTCTGCCTCTTGCAGGGTGCACGAGGGAGCTCGGTTCCCTGCAGCACAGCTGTCACAGGCCTGGCCGTGCTCCTGGGAGCAGGGCACCGCTCAGTGCCCCCTAATCTCACCACCACCCTGCAAGGTCATCTTGACATCTGGAGGCTGGACCAGTGACCGAATTTGCAGAACCCCGTGCATGATGAAAACGTGGGGCTTCTTGTTAAAATTTTAAGAATTTTAGCCAGGCGCAGTGGCTCATGCCTGTAATCCCAGCACTTTGGGAGGCTGAGGCAGGAGGATTGCTTGAGGCCAGGAGTTCAAGACCAGCCTGGGCAACATAGCAAGACCCTGTCTCTACAAAAGATAGAAAAATTAGCCCGGTGTGGTGGCGTGCACCTGTAGTCCCAGCTACTGGGGAGGCTGAGGCAGGATTGCTTGAGCCCAGGAGTTTGAGGTTGCAGAGAGTTATGATCACAACACTGCACTCATGCCCAGGCAACAGAGGGAGATCCTGTCCCCAAAAATAAATAAATTTATTTCAAGATGACAACAGCAGAGCAGTAAACCAAGCCCCTTGTGCCCAGACAGTTGCACCCTGCGAAGCCCGCCCTGTCTCAGGGCACCCAGTCCCCTGACCTGTGAGGTGAGGGTCAGGACAGAGGCTGCTGAGCTGTACACTCCTTACCTTACACCTTGGTTCTATTACTTACTAGGTCTGTGACTTTGGACAGGTCACTTAATATCTGTGCCTCAGTTTCCTCATCTGTAAAATGGAGTCATAATAGCACCTACCTACTATGCTTTTTGTGTCAATTAAATGAGTGAATACAAATAAAATACTGGGCGCTGTGCCCACCACAGGCACACAATAGCCATCAGCTATTGTGGTCACCCTGTTGACCATGGTACAGAGTTAGCAGGGATCCGGAGACAGGACCAGGCTATCCACATCCAAAGCTCTCCCCCAGGACGGATTCTGCAGTTAGCCTTGAAGTTAGGCTCTGGGGCCCATCGAAAGGCAGGAGTTTGCTTTTTCCCTAGAGGAGCTCACAGCTGTCCCTTTAAGAGCAAACCTGTGGCTGCCCACACTGGCTGTGAGCCCTGTCTGCCTTGAGTTGCACGGGGCCTGTGTCCTCCTCTCTCTCCCCATCAGTGTGTGATGCTCGAGTTTACTGATCTCGCCTGCGTGTGGAGGCGTGGGCTGGACAGGGGAGGCTTAGGGACAGGTGAGGGCTAACGAGGGTGACCTCAGGGGCAGGGGTGAGTGGAGGAGGGACACTGGGAAACAGAGCAGGTCTGTAGCCCTCGGGGGCTTACCTGTACCGAACACTCCACCTTTGCACTCAGGGGACTTGGACTCAGCTTTGTAATGAGCTTGAGAAACATAAGATGACCACAGATTTAGATTTAAGGAAAAAGACCAAAGAACAGACTTGGCCAAATATTGCCCATGTTGACGGGGCGGGTGGACCAGCCTTGGGCGGGAGCTTCGAGGGGAAGCACCGAGCGCCGGGCGGATCGGGGAGGATCTCCTAGAGCAGCTGCTGCTTCCACAGGAGTGCGTGGCCTGCCACTGCGTCTCGCTGTGCGGCCCTCCCATCTCAGAGAGATCACGTTGCCATGACAGCAGCAGGCCCTGAGCCAGGGGACCAGGAGGGTGTAGAGCACCACTCTTTGCATGTAGGGGCCCACAGGGGCCCACAGGTCTGGGTGGGTCTGACTCTGCGGGTGGGGGCCAGGCCAGTGTTGGCTTTTACTGTAAGTGGAGCAAGGTCTTTGCAGGGTTTAAGGCAGGAACGTGACTTTATTTGGTTTCTGCTTTAAGATCGATCACTGTGGCGATTGGGCAGAGGATGTGGGGTGAGGAGCCCGGAGTGGAGGCTGACGGTCCACTCAGAGGCTGTCACGATCACCTAGGCAGGAGGTGAGAGTGGCTTGTGCCGGGGGGGCGGAGTTGGAGAGAAACAGACATACTGGGATTCATACGAGATCGAGACTTCCCAAGACACACCGCTGAAGGGAGGGGCAGAATTGAGACTGGTGGGGGCTGGTGGGGAGAGGGAGAGGGAGGGACGGTGAGGCTCCCATTGGGGCTTTTGGAATCGAGACGCTAGTGAGGTGTTTGGGGTGCGGGGTGCTGATGGGGACAGCTCGGGGCCCACAGACCGGCGTCTGCCTTGACAGCTGGGTGTGCTCAGTGCCCCAGCCTGGCTCTGGGCTCTGAGATGGAATCTCTCATTTGGAGCGGGCCAGAAGGGATGGAGACAGAGCACGAGAATGGAACGTGCAGACGCTGTCCTGTTAGCGTGAGGCCTGTTGAGCTGAGTCCCCGCACTGGGCCGGGAATTACAGCCACCGACTCTCACACCTTAGATCTGGGAACGCAAGGTAGCGATTTCTGGGTACAATGGCTTCTTTTTCTAGATGGAGAAACTGAGGTTTGGAGACCAGAGACGGGTTGTTACTTACGCAAGGCCACACAGCAAACTTTAAATGGCTAAACTGGATTTAGAGCCCAAATGTCTAGAGTCACAGACCAGTGTGCCTCCGCAGCGCTTTCCGGTCCTAGCCAGGGTCAGGTCTCTGCCGAGCCAGCGTCCCCTGCCCTGCCCCCACCCCCACGCCGATCACAGCAGCCAACATTTATTGAGCACTTACTGTGTGCCAGGACTGTTCCAAATGCTTTAAAAGTATTAACTTATTTTATCTCACCTTTTAGGAAGTAGCTGATAGCATTATCCTCATTTCAGACATGGGGAAACTGAGTCACAGAGAATAACTCACCCAAGGTCATCCTACTGGGAAATGGCAGAGTCAGGATTTCAACCCAGACCAGAGGGCTCCCGATCGAAACTATCTTACAGCTTCGGAAAGTGCTCCTTAAAGGGAGCACAGCCCATTGCGCTCAAGCAGTTACTCACTCACGGTCTAATTGCGTTTGCGGGCCGCTGAATTCCTTTCCTCAAAATCTTCTTGACTACGTCTTCACTGGAGGGCCCCGGGGCCAGAAGCCGACAGATTTGAAGTGATTTCATGAAGTACGATACAGAAAAATGATGTTAGTCTGTGGGAAAAATCCCACAGCTAAGGGGAGAGACCAGAGCACGGAGGCACGGAGAGGACTTTTGTCGGGTGACCAGCCTGGGTCGGGAGGTGACACGGGCAGTGTCTGATGCCTGCTTGGCCTCTCCTGGGTGTAACCTCGGCTCCCACCCTCCCCTGGGCCTCGAGGTCCCCACCTGTAAAGGGGGGGTGTCGATATAAGGAATTTTCTCTCTGAAGGTCCTTCCGGCGCTGCTGTTTGGGGGTTTGACGAGCGCCTTCCGAAAGGCGGTTTGCACCCGCGTGGCCCCGGGACGCCCTGCCCTTCTCCCAGGTGTCTGCTCTCAGGGGAGTTGCCCCTCACCTGTCCTGGAGCTGGAGAAGTCCTGCTGTAGGCAGGATCTCCCTTAGGTCTAACTTGAGAGTTCTCTCTCCCTTTCTATCTTCCTTCTTCAAGGAAGCTTTATGTCTTTTTTTAAATGCCAAACTCAGAACACGATTGCAGGCTCAGATTCGCCGTCGTGCGTTGGGGCGCGTCCAGGCCTGTCAGAGACGCCACTGATGGCTTCATCACGCCATCGCCGAGAAACCGGAGCCAGGAAGGGGAGAGAACGAGCTCCTGCTCCCGCCCCACCCTCAGCCTCCTTCCCTCTGGTCAGGCAGGGCCTTTGGGGGGCAACTGACCCCTCATGCTACGGTGTGAGCCCCTCAACCGACTCCCCCCACTACCCTGGTGAGCTTGTCAGCTCTCGGAGGAGAGGGGAACCGGATGACCTGACCTTCCCCACGGTTTAGCATTTAAATGCAGCTCAAGAGGCATCTTCTCCCAGGTGTGCACACGCTCACCCTGCTCACTGCCCAGCCTTTCCTTCATTCCTCCGATAACTTGATGAACGTTTATCGAGCCCTGCTGTGCGTCCTGCTCTAGGATGGCGTCTGGCCTTTCTGGAGCTTGCGGAACGGTAGAAAAGGGCCTGGAGTCGGATTCAGGAGGGCGTGGGCTCAAGTCTCGACTTTTGTACTGACAAGCTGTAAGATTTGGGGAGCTGCTTCCCCCTTCCAATCTTCTGTGTCCTTACCTATAAAACAGACATCATAATATCGAGCTCCCACAGTGGCTGTGAGGAGCCTGTCCGTTCCCTACTTTGTGCCTGGCATGCTCTTGAATAATAAATGCCGGTTTCCTTTTTCCAGCCTCTCCACCCCTGCCTTTACCCTGCACTCTCTGTATGCCGAGACTTTTACCGCGTCAGACCAGAGACCCTTGGTGTGCTCAGCTCTCGCACCAGCCCCCCAAAGCAGGCTCTGGGTTTCCCTCTCAGACCGGGAGCTCCTTCCCCACCCCTCCCCTGACAGCCCCAGGAGTCCCAAGTCGGCTAAGCCCACGGTCATGGATGGAACAGGAGCTGGCCATGGTGCTGACCCATCTAGGCGCTCCCACTCAAGAGGAAGGAAATTGTCCCCCACGAATGCCTGCACACTCCCATGTAGACCCCCTGCTGCTCCCACCACAAACATTTTCCCAAGTGTGAGAAGCTCTTTCAGACTCAGTGTGTAGCAACAGGCCTAGTGGAGACCCTCTGGAGCAGTGACTGGGTCAGGCTGACCCATCAAACCAGGGTTCTCTGCTCCATTTCTCTGATGGTGGGAGAGGGCGTGGGATGACGGGAGTGGGAAGCTTCAAAACGCACAAAAAGGACAACATGGGACCGTCTTCTCCCTGCCCCATGCCTGCTACCCGTCTCTCTTCCCACCTAGCCCGCGTGCTGCAGCCAGACCCATCTTCTAGAAGTCGCCCTACCATTTGAGAAAGAATCACAGAGCATTAAGGGCTAGAAGAAACCTTTGAGACCACGGAGTTCGCCTTTCTCATTTTGTAGATGAAGGAACCGAGGCTCGGGGTGGCTAAGACATTCCTCCATGGCCAAGGATCCAGTGAGGGTCAGAGGGGACCGAGACCCAGGACTTCCATTTGTACAGGCACGACAACTTCACAGTTGTTTTATGGTGACTTATAACCTTTGTTTCCTTAGTGCCCGGAGCAGAGAACGGCACAGATGTCCGTGAATGAGTGCACGATACCACAATACCACAATTTTGTTAAACAGGCAGAGGTCACATTCCCCGGAGGCTAAGGGGTGGCGGTTTGTCGGACACTACCCACAGAGTAAGTGACAGCACCAGGCCTTCTGACTTGATCTGCAACACTCTTTCCAGAGACCACGTCCTCCTCACTGTTCTGCACGGCCCCCCACGGCTCCTGAGCAAAAAGGAAACTCCTTGGCCTGGCAGAGTTCACGGTCTTGGGAACGTGGTCCTCGTGTTTGATCCCTTCACACCAGATCAGACGCCTCCAACCCAGCCAGACGTCTCCCTCACACCCCGCCCTGCACCCCGCCCTGCACCCCGCCCCCCGCATCGCCGACTCACGTCCCTGTGGCTCACTCGCAGCTCCGCACGGTGCGGCTACGGCGCCAGCGCGTGGCATCCTTTGAGCAGGGAGTGCTCGCGCCATCCTCCCCATCTGTGCCCCTCCTCCTTCCTTCCCAAGACAGACATGGCCCACCCTGCCAGGCCTCGGTCAAGTCTGACCCCTTCCAGCAGGCTCTCCGTGACCATCCCAGTCCCCAGGGGTCGCTCCTTCTGCTAGATTCCTGTGTCTTGCTCCCACTCACTTGCCAATTAGTCATGTATCTGGGGCATTATTTTTCTGTTTCCTCCGTCATGCTAATGTGTCCGTAAGCTCCCAGCCAAGAGGACTCCTTTGTGCATGGACCACAGCCACTGCCCTGGAATTGGGAAATGTCCCAGGCTTGATCCGTAACTGCGGAACCCCGACAGTGAGGGGCTCAGACGAGGGGAGCGGCTCAGGTAATGTCCCCCGGCTGGCTGACAGCGGTGCTTGACCCGAACGCCTGCTCTGCGGACTTGCAGTCTGCGCCTTCTTCCACCGGACAGAACCGTGCCGCACCCCACGCTTGCTCCCTCGCGGTTTACCGTTGCTGTGTCCCCCAGCCTCACTCCACTGGGTTTTGCCAGCTGGCAGGTGGCCTCCGGGGGAAAACGTCCCTTCACTGGGAGTGAAGAGGTTGGAGCTCTGATCCTGGCCTTGCCACTGGCTCATGGTAGGACCAGGGTGGACCTCTTCATCTGTAAAATGGGAATAACTGCTCACTTCTGTCCTACCTATGCCCTCCTAAGAGAGTAGAGTGAGATACAGAAGCGGCAGACACCCTGAAAGACCCAGCCCCTGCAGCGTCTCTCCCACGAGTTCCCTGCTCAGCAGCCAGAGGGATCCTTCTGAGGTGTCGAGGTGTCCCCATCACCTGCTGGTCTCAACCTCTCCCATTCCTCCTTGTGCCCCTGGGTTAGGGTCCAGGTTCTTCGCTGTGACTTGTGCACCCTCCGTGGGCCACCTGCGGGTCTCTCCTTTCTCACCTCCCCCTCAACGCCCTTTGCTCCAGCCACAGCGGGTCTCCGTTGTCCTTCCCACGGGGCTCACTCACGTCTTCGAGGAACTTGACCATGATGTTCCCCCACTCCACAGATGTCTTCGTGCCACCCCCGCGAGGGAGCCGCCTGTGATCGCCAAGATGAGGTTACCTATCCCCGCAGACGGCTACCCTCAGCGCCCTCCCTCTGTGCACGGGTGGAGCTGATCCTTCTCCCTTTGAATCTGCGCTGGCCTTAGTCACCTGCTTGACCAGCAGCATGCTGTAGGGGTGATGTTCTGGGACTCCCAAGGTCGTAGAAACTGTGCATCTTCTCCTGGGCTTCTCAGAAGGTTTACCCAGGGGAAGTCGGCTGCCGCGTAAAAAGTCTCCCTGGCCATGAGCCCGCCATGCTGTGAGGAAAGTCAACGTGGCCACCTGGGGGGAGAGAGATGCCAGCCACCCCAGAAGTGCCAGGGGTGTGACCGAAGAACCACCTTGAGCGTTCTGCAGCCCTGAGACTGCAACAGTGACAGGTGCCCAGCTGAGCCCAGTCCACCCACAGGACTATGGAGGATAAGAATGCATTTTGTGTTTTAATCCACGGCGTCGTGAGGCTGGTTCCCTACACAGCAGCAGATCACTGGAACCGGTCCCTGCGCTGTGCACCCGCGGGCCCCCGCGCTTCTCCTGTCAGGCATCCGCCACGTGTTGGCCGACAGGTGGACTCTGCAGCCCAGCCGCTGCTTCCCTTCCCTGCGGTGTTACGGTTGCTAGGACGTGGTCGCCCGGCTGGAGACTACGTTTCCCAGCTCCCTTTGCAACTCGGTAGGTCCTGAGTTCTAGCCACCGGACTGTGGGCGAAAGTGCTGTACACCCCTTCCCGCCCTGACCCACGAAAATGTCCCATGCATGGCCCTCCCTACTTCCAGTGTTCCTCTGCCTGTCGGTGGATGTGACTTTGGGAGCCGCATACTGAAGATGAAGGTGGCTCCCCCTGCCTGGGCCCCTGAGAACTCCCTCACGCACCCGCGGATTGGCCTTTATGCAGGAGGAAAACACGCTTTGACTTTAAGCAGCTGAGAGGTGCGGGTGGGGCGGTTCTGCTACATGCGACCTTACCGATACGCTGCCGGCGCTGACTGCATCCTCACGGCCAGACCGTAAGCACCCCGAGGGCAGAGGCAGCCTCCGGCTTCGTTGCCATCACACCTGAGGCGCTGATCCGACGCCTGGCAGATGATGGGCATTCAACAGACCCCCGCTGGGGGAGCTAGTGCCTGCGTGGACCATTCACTCCCTCTTCTGAGTGAGTGATCTGAACCACACGCCGGCCCTGGGCTACACTTTCATGGGTTGTTGTCACGCTCAGCTCGGAGGGGACCAGCAGCGCAAACACTGCCTTCCTCCCAGAGCGTCCCTGGGGAGGCGGGAGCTGGGGCTCCAGCTCCCAGTTCCTCTCTTTGCTTTGGCCTGATTTTAATGACTGATGTTTTTTAGGTCGTTTTTTCCCTTTAGGTAGAGGAGGTTAAGCGGGTGGTGGCTTCATTCCAATGAGAAGCTAAAAGGCTCGTTGATTTTTCTGTTTTCCTTTGAATGGGCCCCTTTTCCATAGACAGCTCCTCACAGCTGTTCGGCCTTCAGATTCCTCGTGCATTGAGGGGGCAGAGAAAGGATATGAAAGACTTTTCGGCTGACACAAAAGAGACGGAGAAAGTGGAATAAAGACGACAACGTGGTTAATACATGAGACGATGAAATTCCTGGCACTCGCCGTATCATTAATCTGTCTAAAGTGGCTTTGATCTCGTCCGCTTTAATTAACTTGTAATTATAACAGGGTGATTTTTGCAGCGGGCAGAATCTGGGGGCTGGGCCCTCAGCCTCTGAGAGGCTTCACAAAGCGGAGTGTGCGACATCTGCCTTTCAGCAAGCGCGCTCCCCACGTCTGTGCTTGCACGTGTGTGCACGCACACACACCCACCCCAGGCTTCCCCATCACATGTTGTCATGGGATAGTAACTCTGTGTTCAACTGGCTGCGTAGGACCAGATCCCACGTCTGAATTGGAGGTTATCTGAGCAGCACCCATCTCAGGGAAAAGCTGGTCAGGAAATAGGAGCTCTCATCTGTGACTGTGATTTCATTCTCATGGCAACCCTAGCAGGTGGATACAATTAGTCCCATTTTCTGGATGAGGACAACTGAGGCACAGAGAGTTTAATTCTCTTGTCTACAGCCCTCCAGTTAGAAGGTGGCTGCAGTCACTTGACGTGTGGGTCTTGACCCTTCACCCCACCCTTGCTGCGGCCTCACTGTGAGTGGAGTGTACTTCTCCGCTCTCGACATTAGATTGGGCTGTGAAACTGGCTGGTGACAGTGACAGTGGGCGCGGTTCCGAGGCTTTGGCCTTCAGAGCTCCTGTGCGTTTCCGTTTGCTCTCTCATGCTGCTGCCCTCGCTATGAGAACACGCCCAGTCTCGCCTTCCGGTCCCAGGAGGAGGGTGAGGGGCAGGTGGCGCAGAGCCGCCCTGTGGAGGTGAGCCCAGGTCAGCCGCGCCCAGCAGACCTGCAAGTTCAGGGGTGATAAGAAGTGACGGGTGTTGGAAGTCCCCGAGTTTGGGGGCAGAGAGAGCTAACCAGTGTATTGGTGGGATTGGGGTTCAAACCCAGGCCCATAGGTCCACGTGCCTCTGAGACCCGTGCTTTGTCCTCAGTGCCGGGTGACCCGAGGGCGGAGGGCCCTCTGGGCTGTCGCCCGGTGTTTCCCAGGATGGTGAGGGTGGGAGGAGAAGGGCTGAGCTCCAGAATCCTGCCCCCGTTGCCCCTGCATTGCCCAGAGCTGCTCCTCTCTTTACAGAGCCTTCTCTGCAACACTCCATGGGAAGGATGTAGCCGCTGCTCAAAAATGTTCAAAAACCGCGAGTCTACTGCAAGGCCCAGGGAGGGGCAGCGACTTGGCCAAGGGCACAGCTGGTTAGAAACAGAGCCGAGGTTACAGCCCAGGCTTTCCCAAGACCCTTAGTCAGAAAATTATGTCACGGCACATGCCATCAATCTCTAAGACAGAAGCTCAGAGGTAACAGTGAGGCAGCGATTGTAAAACGGACGTTCCAGGAAGTGAAGCCCCTGGGTGTGGTGGCCTTTGCCTTCTGAGACTTCCCCAAGCAGAGCTCAGATGTTAGGGAGACAAGGAGACTGTCTGTCTGGGAAAGGAGCCAACACAGGAGTGATCAAGCTGAAGAGTGAAGATGGAGAAACCCAGCCTTGGAGACATAGTCTGAGCTCCTGGACCAGGCTGTGCCTGAAGTCCACCCTGGCCTGGACTTAGGAATTGATTGAGCAAAGGGAGTCCCTCCGGCCTAGGCCAGCTTGGGCTGGGTTTTCTGTCTTAAGGCTGCATTGCTTCTTGGCTCCCTGGCAAACAAAGACACGTTTCTCTAGAAGAGGCTAAGGTTAACGAGGATATCCAAATAGAGATTTTTTTTTAGTAATTTCTTCTTAGGGTCACTTCTGGTCACGTGTTTAAGATATACGGTAGATTCAGGGCTGAGAGGATCCTCCTGTCCTGATTCTCTCACGCCACCCCCCTCTTGTTGGTGTCTGTGACACCCTCTGCTCCCAGAGCTCTGGGCCACGAATTAGGAACCAAGGACCAAAGTTCTGCTGTTGAAATACTGTGTGACCTCAAGGAAGTTACTTACCCTCTCTGGAGTTACTGGTGGCCTCAAAAGTGGTCCAGTTCCCTTGCAGCTCCCAGCCTTTGTGGGTGGCGCTCTCTCTGCCTGAAATGCCCTTGCTCCCCGACTAGCTGGATTCATCTTTCCAAATCAGCACAGCTCACACCACCCCTGCTCCCGAGGAAGCCTTGCTGACCTTGCTCCTGCCCCATTGTCTGGTCTGGATGTCCCCACCTGGGCTCCTGTTGGCTGTTGTTGAGCCGGGTGGCGTTTTCCTCCAGGTGACGCTGACTGGGCCAGTTAGAGATGCCACTGGAAACTCTGGCCTCTCCGCTGCGTGCTGATCCGCCCTGATGCTGGGAAAATGCCCTCTACTTAGCGAGTGCCCTCTCAGGGTGGCAGAGTCTGGGGCTGTAGGTGGTGGAGGTGGCCCCGGCAATACGCACCTGTCACAGGTGCCCGTCCTCCCTGGCACCACCTTCCCTCCCCGCCCTGTCTAGACTCCAGTGTGTCCCACCTTCGCTCCTCTGCTCTCCCTCCCCTGGCTCCAGCCCCCTCTGTAATGATCCCATGGAGAGTCGCCCTTGTTCTCCCAACCTGAGTGTAAATCCCTCGGGGCAGGACTGAGTCCCACTTCTGGCTCCCCTGCAGCAGCCTCAGGGCCGGGCACCAAGCTGGCTCCAGGTGAAGTGTTGAAGGACACACGTTTGTGTTTCCAGCTGTGCTCGGTCAAAGGCTGGGGACATGGAAGTCCTGGTGATTACAGGAGGGTGGTGGATGGACTGAACTCAGGCTGAGCGACTGTTGAGTACCAGACCGCACAAGTGCCTGGTGGGCAGCATCTGTCCAATCTGCTCAGCAGTCCCGTGGGGGGGTCATTTATTCATCCATCCATCCATCCAACATATCTCTTGAGCACATTCCCTGAGTCAGACACCACCCTGGGCACTGGGGTACAGAAAAACCAGGCACCCAGTGATGAAGGGACTTGCCCAAGGCCACACACCTGGTCTGGTGTGTCCAGAGTTCCGACCCAGACCTGTCTCCCTCCAAGCACGGAGCTCATAGCCGCGTGCAAACTGCCTGTGCAGACCTCGTCTCCCTGGGCTCTGGCTCCCTCCTCTTGCCTCCATCACTCACCTACTCGCTCACTCAACGTCTGCCTCACCAAATTCCCATTCACTCCATCATGCATGCATTCATTCATTCATTCATCCATTCAGACTCTCCCTAAGCTCCTGGCATGTCCAGACCCCGTGCTGGGCACTGGGCACAGTCGACATCAAGCCTGGAGGCCAAGCTGAGGTTTCTGGGGATGGGACTCCAGATGCACTGGGGGAGGAGGAGAGGGAGGGACCCACTCCCACCAGACCTGGTCCAGCCAGGTGTTTCCCCAGCTGTGGTCAGCCCAAGCAGGGGTGGGCAGAAGGTGAGAGGACAGGGGTGCAGAGAATGATGTCAGGAGCCAAGTGGAGTCAAGTGCTAAATTGTGAGCAAATGTCAGTATTTTTGGACAGGAAATAAGTGCTATGCAAATGAAATGCAAAACTATGCAAATCACGAACATTCAATTTCAGTCTAAAGCTACTTTTGGTAATAAGTCTACAGCAGGGCTAGTGCTGGAGGAGGGGGGCCTTGCATGTCCCCTGACTTGGCCTCGCCTTCGAGGGAAGGCAGAGCTCTACTGCACGCCGAGGCAGTCGGCCATAGCTGCTAAAATGGGGTCACCATGGTCCTGGGCAGGGTGGGGGGCATGCGCAGGTATGAACAGTGCCCACCATGGTGCGGGGAGGTGGTTTGGGGGGAGGTAAGATTTAGAGGAACAGACAAGTCCGAAGCAAACACCAACGCTGAGTGGGGAGGGGCCCCGCCTGGGCTAAGGGGTGCGGGCGGATGCAAAGCCAGTGGCCGCCTGGGCCTGGGGTTTAGGGTGCACGGGCGTAGGGTGGGGTGTCTGGGAAGGGAGGGAGGACCACAGTCTGCGAGAGTCTGGAAAACCCCGATGCCCACAGAGGACAGGATTAATGAGCGGAACCAGCTGTTGTTTGCCTTTTAAATACGTGGAGATAGTCATCGCTCCCACAAAGGAACAAGCTTCCTCTGTTTTCCTGGAATCCCGAGGCCCCCGAGGGCTACCTTTTGTTTGCTGACTTTTGACAGACACGTCCAGAGAGATTGCTCTAAAACAAGGAAGCCAAGAGCGGAAGATCCATGGTGACCAGTGCTCGAGCTCTTGGGGACAAGGCGTGCGTCAGTGGCCAGGACCGTGCCAGAGTGCGGGTGGGGACTGTGCGTCCCAGTCTAGGGGCAGCTGCTTCTCAGGCCGAGATGGGTGTGCTGTGCGGGAAGGCGGGGGACAAGGTCTTCTGATTTTTCAAAGGAAGGATTCTTTGTGAGAGCTTCCAATGGCTAGGTGTTGGCCCAAACTCTTTTAAAAAAATTTTTAATACACTGAGTGAGCAAAAAGGAAAAACTAAACAGAAAAAAAAAAAAAAGAAAAAAGAAAGAGGGAAAATCTGGAGTCCTGGAGCCATAGGCCGAGGCCTTTGTGATGGAGGATGGACTCAGGGGCGGAGGAGGCTGGAGACGGGAAGGTCCAGTGTCCCTGAGCTGCAGGTCAGCCAGGTGGCTTTGCCGATCTCGGCTGTGCTCTCTCGCATGTTGGGGCTTGACGGGAACAACCGGGCTGCCCGGGCTCTGCTCGTCCCTCCAGCAGGCCAGCCAGGGACGTCCTCATCAGAGATAGAAAGGCAAGAGAGAAAAGCTCATGCGTCTTGAGACACAGGCTCAAAACTGGCGTAGAGGCATTTCCATCACTGTTGCTCAGACAAGTTTTGCGGCCAAGCCCAGACTCAAGGGTAGTGAGGTGGGTGCCTCCTCTTGGTGGCTGGAGCAGCAAAGTCCATTGCAAAGGGCAGTGGGAGGATAGGTGGAGAACCAGGGCCATTTTTTGCAATTCATTTACAACAGTGTAGCTCTGAGTAAATTACTCACTCGTTCTGGACCTGCTTTGTCGTCTGTGAAATGAGGAGTTTCCATGGGATGGTCCTTCTGGCTCAGCGAACCTGTGGACCCACCTCATCCTGGGCACCCAGGGCCGTCTGGATTCTAGCTGGTGACAGTGAGGAGAAGGGTCTTGCCCCTGTCCCTCCTCTGCTGGGCCCAAGAAGTGCCTGCCCCAGGACCCCAGCATTTTCCATCGGGAATCAATAGCTCTTCTTGTTCCGTAATGGGCTCCCTGACGGTCGGCAGCTGTGGCAGAGCCGGGGGGAGAGATGCATTAGCCCCTCGCTCCCCCTAGGGGTCTTCATCCTTAATGGAGGGAGGATGTGGTTGATCGGGTCTTTCCATTGTTTGAGATATTAATGAGGCTTTTATGGACGGTCCTCCCTTGCTGGGGAGGGTGACACAAAGGATAAGACTGTTTTACAGGCCCAGTTCCATGTGCTGAAGCCTGCGTGAAACTGCTTGCAAGAAATTCATTTCACCCATGTATCCATGCATCCGTGCACCCAGCTGTAATCCATCCATCTATCCATCCTTCCAAACATCCATCTATCCATCTATCCTTCCAAACATCCCTCCATCCCTCCATCCAAACATCCCATCCAACAGTCTTCTTAAGACCTTGTATGTGCTACGCCAGGCACAGGCAGTGCAGAGATGAATAAGATATGGCCCCAGCCCTGCAGGGGGGCGGTGTGCACGAGTAACGGGTCAATTCGCCATTCTGTGCATGGGTGCAGCCAAGCGTGGAGAAGCGAGCCAGGCAGAGTGAATTCTGCCTCAGGCCTGAGAGGCAGCCCTACCCAAGCTCAGCACCCAGGGAAAGGCGTGGTTGGCTTTTTGCAAGCCCAAACCACTGCCCTGACGGTGGGTCCCCAACTGCCTTCCAACATTTAAAGGATGAAGGGTCATCCCAGGATGCAGCATGAGGAGGAGCCTCGCCCGTCGTGGGCCTGCATTTGAGACACTGACTCATGAGCGTCTTCATGGGAGAACCCCACGGTGATGGGATGCGTACGCTGCCTCCTACCCCCGGACCCTAGCGCTGAGCTGCAGACACTGCGGCCTGGGCCCCAAGGAATGGCCACTCCATCCCGTCCCTGCTGCACTTGACCAGATGTGAACCAGATGTGAATGAGGATCCTGAGTCCTCTTGCTTTGTGGCCATCTGCGGGGAGGGCTGCCGAGTGGCCAGTGGAGCGATTCACCCACACCCACGCTCCAGACGGCTTTTCCCTGAGAGTAACTCAAAGATGCAGGTACGAGGCTGTGTAGACACAGCTAAGGCCCTGGCTCCATCCGCTGACCAGCTCTCTCTGCCGGGGGGGTGGAGGCAGGGGCCAGGAAGAACCAGCCAAGAGGGAGGCCCTCTTCTTCGGTAAGACAGAGCCCACACCAGAACCCTAGGTAGATGTCTTTACCTTCTTTTGCAGCCACAGAAAAATGTATAAATCCTAAAAATTATATCTATAATTTTAGGAAGACTCCTGAAGTCCACCCTTGAACCTCAGGATAAGAGCCCCAACGTAAGGAGATTAGTTCCAGTAATTAGATTTCCGGCTCAGACCAATAAAGCCTCCTAGTGTCCTCAGAGGAAGCCGGCACCCAAGACGGGAAGGGAAGGGGTCTTCCTGAAAGTGGCAACGGCTGGCTCCCTGCCCCTGGGAGGTGGACCTGCCCAGGAAGGGGAAGGGAAGCGGCCATTTTTCTCCGTAGCCAGAACAGGGAGATGCCGGGGCGGGGGAGATTTCCCATCCAACGTGGGCCTCTTTGCCATGGAAAACCTCGGTATCGATTCATCACTTTTTACCTCTCTAGTTCCAAAGATGGATTGTGTAGATATGTAAAATAAGTGTAACAAATAAAGGAAATACATTTAAAATGTACAAGAATTGGCCAATTTTGCAATATTTCACCTCAATTTTATATGCTGTCAAATACACTTGAAATACATGTGCGCTAAGCATGACAAATATATAGAAACTAAAGCTCTATTATTTGGCTGTAATGGGCCAGGGGAATAGCTCTGAAATAATATTCTTCTGTCTGCAATAAAGGCTTTTCTCTGAAGCTGCCTTAATGCCGCGAACCAAACCTAGAGATCTCTCCAGGGCTCCTCTCCTTGAATTACTGCTGCTCTCTGTGGACTTCCGCCATGATGAGTTTGGCATGCACCTGGGCGGGTGGATGGTAACCGAGCCCATGATGCAGTGGGGTGGGGGGCGCAGCAGCCCCCGGCTCAGGCTGATAAGGGAGGCGAGGAGGATGCACGCCCAGCACCACAGCATCTGGGTGGCAGGAATGCCAAGCTCAATGCCCGCCCCCTGCAGTCCCCTTGTCTGTTAGTATCTCCACGTGGGCAGGAGACCCCAGGAAAACTCAGGGCACACTGGTCGTAAGTGACCATGTGGCTTGGGCAGCCTGTTTCCCAGCAGTAGGCTGAGGAAGGGTCTAAAGGTCTCAAGGATCAGACTCTACAGCCAGACATGGTCAGAGGTACACTCTGCCATTCACTGGCTGTGCTATTGAATAGTCTCACTCGGAGACTCACTTTTCTTGGCTATAAATAAGATGTAACAATTCAACCTTATAGGATTGTTGTCACCCCGCTGCACATCCCCAGGAGGTGTTATTTATATTGTACTCTAGGTAGGTGATGCTTCCTGAAGTTGCGCAGTGTGCTACCTGTGCAGCTGTACTTGGCAGCTCTGTATAATGTAAAGACTCTGGCACGTAGTAGGTATGCAATAGATAATAGCTATTATTATCACTTGATTCTTATTCCTAAGCACAACTAGTTCTAGAATGTGGAGTTCGGAAGGGGCCCAGTGAGTAAAAGAGAGGAGATTGGAATCAAACAAGTCTAGATTCAAATACCTGCTCTGCCCTTTCTTAACTCAGGTATCTTGGGAAAGTTGCTTAACCTCTCTTGCCTCAGTTTTCTCCTCCATCAAATGGGGATAACAATAGAGCCCACTGCAGGGGTTGCTGTGAGGATTAAGTCTGGTAATCCAAGTTTGAGCCTTTATCGGTCGGCGTCTGGCACGTGACAGGTGTTGAAAACGTTAGTTTCCACGGGGTAGCTGGGTAGACAGAGGGAGAATGTGTCCGTCAGGAGGCTGAGAGCAGTTAGAAGCAGCACACCGGAGGTGCCCGCAGCACTGGGACCAATTGCAAAAACCCGGTGACGGAATGGAAATGCCACGTGAGTACGCTGAAATGCACACACGCAAAGCAGCACCGTGCATGTCACAAAAAGGCACAAAAGCAGAAGGATACGCCGAAAACCCACCAGAGGGGCTGCGTGTGCGAGGGGAGGCAGCCGGATGGGAGCTGAGGATGAGGGGGGTGTAGCTGGATGAGAGCGGGAGGAAGCGACACCCTCATGAGCTGGTGTCAGCGTTGGCACGCTGCTCTTTCCCGCAGCCAACGCGTGGCAGGTCACCTCGGACGGAGCCCCGTCGGATTCCAAAGCTGGGAGGGACCACAGGAGCCGTCCTGTTCACCCACCTCCCAGACGGCAGGAGGCAAGAGAAAGATGGCAGAGTGGACAGCGTGGCCCATGGGGCCAGCGTCCACGGAGAAGTCTCTACACAACGATGATGGAGGTTGCACGTTAAGCTCGCCTGGTGGTGCCGTAACCTTCTCTCCGATGCTCCACACGGGGCTCACGCCTGCTGCATGCAGCGCCTAGCGGTTTCGGAGGAAGTCAGGAAAGTGGGCAGAGCTCTGCAGCGGGGCCAGGGCAGCTTCAGGAGATGATGGGGGAGAACTCTGTGCTCGAAGTGACCATGCGCACCTGCTCCCCCGGAAGTGCTCACAGAACTTGGGGAGGGCATCAGGCTTGCCGCAGAATGTCCGACAAGAGTCAGCTGTGTTTTTATATTAAGGGCCAGGGGTCCTTGTCTTGCACTGGGTCACAAGAGAAAGCTAGAAGCAAAACCAACCAACTCGTCCCTGGGGGTCTCCCAGCATTCTGTGGGCACCTCGTCAACGCTGCAAAGGAGGCAGGGCTGCAGCGGCTGGGCTGGGTGGTGTCAGGCATGGTGACACTGACGTATTCCAGCTGGAAAATACGCGGGTGAAGGAAGCAGTGGGTGGATGTTCTACGAAGCACATGTTACCTAATTTGGTGGAATTTTTCCACTTTTCAATGAGTCAGTTTGGGGATGCGTTGCTCGGCCATTCCTTATTCAGCTGGCTGCCTTCCTCTCTGCCATCTCTCCACTCTCTGCCTCCCCTCCCTCTCCCCCCACCTGCACTGTCCGCCGTCTTCTTCCTCATCCTGCCCTGCTCAGCACGGAGACGCCACTCTGTGAACCAGCCCAGACCCTGGTCCTCATAGATGCGATACCATGTAGGATAAAACTCATACTATTCAGAGGATCCCTCTGCCTCAGGTGTTCACCCAGCCTCATGCCTCCCGGGGACAGGGGGCCCTTTGAGCCACTCAGGAGACTGGCAGGATTCCTGTACCTCAGGAGGGAAGAACTAGGAAGCATGGGCACACATGCACGTTCTTGGATTCCTCTAGAATCAGAGGTGTGAGTGCACGCACAGGAGCACACACACAGGCACACAGACACCCCAAGGCACACCTTAGAAGCACCATGTGCATACACAAACACAGACACACAGAGATGCCCCAAAATATAGATGCACAGCCAGACATGCATGCATGCAAAGACCCGCAAGTAAGTATGTGCACAAATATGCACGTACACCTAAACATACAAATGGAGAGAACTTGACACTTAGGTGCAGCCAGGCACACGTGTAGGTGAGCCAGGGACTGGGAGAGGCGAGCTCCCCTCCACCCACCCACGTCACACACAGGTACACCAAGCAGCACGCGCACACTCAGGAAGCACCGCACAGGTGCTCAGCAGGTACCCAGCCAGCAGTCCTGTCCTCCCCTCCTCCCTTCTTGGCACCGGGGGGCTTGTCTGCAGTGAGTTGGGGGTACAGGTGGACAAAGTAGAGAGACATGTATCATGGGACCCCAAAGAAGCCAAGACACATTTGATCACATGGGCTCCATCCCCTGTTGGGATTGGGTCTACAGTGCCTCACAGTGACCATGCCGGGCGTTCCAGCTGACTTCCTGGGCTTATGTCGGTGCAAGAACTCGGTGGAGAGGATGCCTCCAGGGGTATAGGAAGCATCGCTGCTCCATCTCCCTGTCCCAGTACACACAGCCCAGGCCCGGTTCCCATGGCAGCAGGTCGGAGACTGGCAGGCCAAAGCTTCTGGAACAACCTTCCCAGAATAATCCAGAAGCACCCTTGCGAGCAGGAGCATCTCGACACCCTCCTCTTTTCCATGAGGTTTTGCGGGGGCATGGTCAGCCCCGGGAGCTGCAGCGGCGTGGGGGCCCATCGGTGCGTCATCCTGGCATTCGCCTTCTCAGCTGGGGTCTCTCTGCCCTGGGTCCCGCAACAGCCTCCTGACGGGGCTCCCCGGTCCCCGCTGCCCCGTTCTCTGCATGTCAGTCCGAGGTTCTGCTCACGTGCAAGTCCATTCACGTCACTTCTCGGGTCCAAGCCTCCCAAGGGCTCCTGTTTCAGCGCCTTGGCCGTCTGTCCCCTCGAGCTGCGCCTGCCCTTCTCCCCGGCTCTGTCCTCTCCAGCCACACCTGCCCGGCTGCTGTTCAGGCCCCGCCCAGAGCGTGCCGCTCCTCTCCGGGAAACCTTCTGCTCCAGATTACCTGCACGACTCACTGATTGCCACCTACTCCGGGAAGCCCTCTTTGGATGCCTGGTCTAAAATCACATCCTACCAGTCTCTACCTCCTCCCCTGGCTTCATTTTCTCTGTAACCCCACCGCCTAAATCACTGTACATTTCACTTGTCTTTCTTGCCTACGTCCTGTCTCTCCACCGCAACGCAAGCTCCGCGAGAGGCAAGCGTGGACTTGCTCTGCTTATTGCTAATGACAGTGCTTGGCGCACGGCGGGTGCGCCATACGAGTTTGCTGGATGAACGAACAATCCGCGAGGCAGGCGTTTCCAACTCAATTTACTGGTGAGCAAGCCGAGGACCCTAAAGGCGAAGCGATTTGTACAAACCCACAAGGCTGCCAGTGGGGAGAGCTTGAGTTTGAACCCGGGTTGATCTGGCTGGGAAGCCAAGGACTGTATTTACCCAACCTGGTTGCCACCTGGCTACAGGTAACCATGTCCCAAGTCCCCTGCAAAAACTCCAAACCAGTGGTTGTCAAACTTCGGTGTGCAGAAAAATCAGGGCAGATCCCTGGGCTTCCTGCTGTGCTAATTAGGTCACATGGATGCTTTACGGAACACACTTTGAGAAACACAGCTGGATACTATTTTCCCAAGAGACCCAGAGCCCCACGATGTCACTTGCTAAATCCTCCCACCATGTTCCTGAAATTATTACCTTCAACACCATCTTTTCAAAACTTACCTGTCTGGGCGGTAATAGCGGTGGCCTATTTTTTCAGGACCTGGCTCTCTGGCGGTCAGGGTGAGAGGAAAATAGAACAACATTTGCTCAACTCCTGGTATCTTTGAGCACTGTTTTGGGAGCAGCACATGTGTCAGGGGAGCAGTCCAGTTTGCGACGTGGACTCTGGGCTCAGACTGCCGGGTTTCAGGTCTGGCTCTGTCACTGTTGTTACCTGTGCAACCGTAGATACCTTATTCAACCACTGCAGACGCCCATTCTCCTCCCTCTGCGATGCTGACTGCGTTGTGGATGCGTGTCTCCAGGTACCTGCTGCTTTCCCTTCCTTTTAGTAATAGAATCTGCTGCATTTTAGCTGGGCACAGGGCCACCTGCTAAAGACTATGTTTCCCACACTCCCGTGTCATTACACATGGCCACCTGGTTATGTTTTAACCAACAAGATTTAAGAGGAAGTTCTGGAAGCAACTTCCGGTCATGCCCTTAAAAGACAAGGAAAATACCCACCTGCCGGTGGGAAGGCGGCCCTGAGTTGGACGCCGCACCTTGACAGCAGCACAGGTTAAAGTGGACAGCCTCCTTCCAGCCCCCGATCGGCAGTTAGATGAGAGAGAAACTTCCATTTTGCTTAAGGCACCATTGTTTTGGTTTTTATCACAGCCACCGAGTCTTAACTCAAACTGACTCTGGGACCAGAGCGGGGTGTGGCTATAAGAAGACTCCTGAGATGAGGGTTTGGATCAGCGGTCAGGCAGCAGGTGGTAAAGACGGGGCTACTGTGGGCCAGGAAGGTGGCCCTGGGTACCACACGGCAAAGCGTGTGCCGTTGCCCGCGCAACCCGGGAGGCAGATCCTGCGCCTTGGGCCAATCATGTGCCAACGTGCCATGGAGTGCTTGCGACCATGATGTGGGGCTGTTGGAAATCTCAGAATGTTCCGGGTTTTAGCTTCTTCTTTCCTGTTCGGCAAAGTCCTATGGGAGAGGAGGTGTCAGGCTGGTTATAAAGATGATTTGGGCGCCTCAAGAGGGCAGGAGAGGAGACTGAAGCACAATCTTTTCTCCGGCACCTGGAGTCAGACCACGGACGACATCCGGCCCCCAGGGTCAGATCAGAGCGCGGCCTTCCCACGCCGCCCCATGGGGCCCAGGGGTGGGCAGGACGAACATGCCAGGAAGTGAAGGGCAAGCGTTTTCAAACGCAGAAACTATCTAGAAGAGATCTCGATGGTTGTTATTTGTACCTGGAGCTGAGTAGAAGCAAAATGAGCTCCTGCACAGTTCTCGAGGGAATTGTATTGCCAAAGAAACCACACGTTTGTCTGGGACAAGCTGGTCGTCCTGGGCAAGAGCCTGCTTCTGTCTGGGGCGGGCTGACAGGGTACCCAGGCGCCTCCAGCCGCTCTGGGAAACATGCGTTCCTGCCCTGGCGTGCTGGAGCTGGGCGCGGCTTGCCTGGCTCAGGCCTCCTCCTCATTTTGCATGTGGGGAAACGGAGGCCCAGAGAGGTACAGTGAGCAGCCACACAGCACACAGCTCCACAGCGGATGAATTCGGGAGCGATTGCCACCTTGCAGGACTCACGCAGGACTCAAGGGTTTCTACTTGTCATCCACTCCTTTTTGCATAACGTCCAGGACCGAGTGTAACGAAAAGAAATGACACTTGTCACCATAGAGTGTACGAATGTGAGGGACCGTGACCCGAGCTAGTGGAGCCTGTCGGACTTGCTCCCCCCGCCGACCCCCACGCACTCTGCCTCCTCCCAGGGCCGTGGAGGATGTTCTGGAGAGACAAAGGGAAAGGAGAACCCAGGCGCGAGCCCCACACCGCCTGGCGTGAAGCCTGGCCGTGCCACCTGAGCCTGTGTGACCCTGGGGAGGAGATTTCATTCTGTCAGCCCAGGCCCCTCCTCTGCCAAAGGCGGCACCTGCCTTGTGGGGCTGCCGTAAGATTTAGATGAGGAAATAACATGAAATGCCTAATATGGAGCCTGGCATGTAGTAAGTGCTCAATAAATGTCAGCTATGGTATTAGGGTAACCAGTGTGAGCTGTTAGCGCTGACATCTCAGTAGCTTTGTATAATTGTTTATTTCTCACTCGTACCAACCCGATGCCAGCTGAGTGACTCTTCTCCATCTTCTAATGACACCACCCAGGGTCTCCGAGCAGGGGAAGAGAGAGACAGAGGATGTTTCTTGGGGCCAGGCCTGGCAGTGACGTCATCCCTGCTCATGTCCCACCAGCCAGAAGTCATCAAAGTCACCAAGTAACTGCAAAGGAGCCTGGGAAATGTCATTCACCCCTGCCTGGGGGAGGAAAGGACATCTCGGCCACACGGGATCCCCACAGCCGGGCTGTCCCACTGACTCTGCTCCTTGCACATTGCAGGAAGCTCGAATGTGCAACCTCTCTGGGCCTCAGTTTTCTTGCACAGGGAGCTGAGGACACGAGTTTTGTTATTATGAGGTTCACACGAGGAAAGGCGAGTCCACAGTGCCTGGTGCGTGGAAGATGCTTCCTTCTTTTCCTCAACAGGCGGCCTCTTTTCCTCCCTGCCAACTTCCCTCCTTCCCTCCCTCTTCTCTCCCTCCTTCCCCTGCAGTGAGCAGGTGACAGCCGGACGGGACCCCAGTCTACAGTCACGGAACCCGCCCGTGTTCAACCAAAGGGACAAAATGGCAAAAAAACACAAGGCAATCCTGCCAGCGAGGGTGGTGGCACGCAGCGGGTGGCCGGAGCCACATCCCCTGCTCCCCAGCGTCAATCTCTGGGAAAACCGTTAGAGGTGGGCCCTGCAGCTCAGAGACAAATCACAGATGGGGATCAATGTTATTTTTTCCACAAGCTAAATTCATAACAGTTTATGGCAAAATCAATGCAAATCCTCATGAATGAAGTGGTGGCAGGTGCATGCTAGGCAGTAATAAGCGGGGAGGGGGGACAGCCCCTGCCAGCAGCAGGGGAGGTGGCCCGGGAGGGAGCTGGAAGCAGGTACCTGGAGCCACCTGCATGGCTGCCCTGCGGTTTGCCTCTCTCTCCCTCCCTGAATGGCCTCAGCCACCCCCAGGAGGGCCGGGGCTCGAGGGTGGGAACTGACGAGAGACGATGCGTTTCTTGAGCGCTCAGCCCGGCTTCGCGCTTTACCTTCGTGGTCTTATCGGAGCCTCCCGGGGACAGACGTAATCCCGACCTCCATTTCACAGATCAGGAGACTGAGGCTCAGAGAGGGGAAGCAACCTGCCTGGCATCACACAGCTAATAGCTCCGACTTCCTGGGTTGGAACCCAGGTCCTGCCCATTCCAGAGCCCCAGGGTCACTTGTTTAAGTAAGCGTGACTCTCTGTCCCGCTCCCCTGCCTCTGCACCTCTGCACGTGCCGCGCCGTCTGTCCCAAGGGCCCGGCTCTTCTCGTCTCCAGGGCAGCTACCTGGATGGATGAATGTAGGGGCTGCCACGTGGCAGGGGGCGGCTGGGGACTCTGTGGTGTCTCCGGGTGGCATCGTCACGCCCTGCGCCTCTGTGTCCAGTGTGGACTCTGAGACAGTGCCTGGGGGTGTTTGTCCTCGTGGGTCCTTGCCTAGGTGGTGAGCCACGCCAGGTAGGACTGTCTCCTTCTCAGCCATGCTTTCAACCCACCCACCTGAATGCTGGCACTGACATCCATCTGTCCACGCACCCAACCATTCGTCCGTCCATCCATCCATTTTCAGATAGTTCCCAAGACTTGCAGAAGCCCCAGACTGTGTCCTGACACATGCTACAGCGTGGATGAAACGTGAACACTTTGTGCTGTGGAATAAGCAGCCACAGGGGGATAAACACTGTTTGGTTCCACTTACGTCAGGGTCTAGTTCAGAGACGGAGAGCAGAATGGCGGCTGCCAGGGCTGGGGGAGGGGAGAAGGGGCAGCTGCTGTTTAACGGGCACAGAGTTTGGGTTTGGCAGGATCTGAAATTTCTGGAGGTGGATGGTGGAGATGGCAGGACAGCAAACAACGTGAATGTCCTTAATGCCACCGAGCTAAAAATGGCTAAAATGGTGAATTTTGTGCATGTCTATTTTCTCGCAATTAAAAATAAACTAATAATATTTTAAAAGTATCAGATTTCACAAGGAGGCTGCAACATCCTTCTACGGAATACACCCCTCCCTTTGCACCTGTCCTGCTCAGGCCCTACCTGAAGCTCTGCGTGCCCATGCAGCACCAACAGGCTGCTTCAGCCCCTCCAGCCCGCCCGTCCCCGGGTACCCTAGGTGTGCATGGTTTGTACGTAATAATTATAGCCACGTTAATAATAGCAGCTAACGCACAGAGAGGGTGCTCTCTCGGAGCCTGTCCTAAGTGCTGTGCATGCCCATCGGGGGAACTAGGTACTGTCAGTGGTCCCATTCTAAAGATGAGGAAGCTGAGGTCCAGGGCAGGTAAGTAACTTGCCCAGGCCAGATGCTCCGACGTGACAACATCTGATCTTAAGGCCGCTTTCCGCTCCCCGCGAGCCGGTGCTTGCTGTTCCACTGCCCCAGGTGTGGAGCTTGTCTTATTTCCCCAAGACCTTGTGAATTACCTAAAGACGGGGGTTGACTGTTTATACTCATCATTGCCCACCCTTGAGCCAGAGTGGACACAAAGTAGGGGCTCTGGGGCTCAGGCCGGGGCTAGAGTGAAGGGCGGTCCCTCAGGGACAAATTTTAAGAGGGCTCCAAAAACTCAGTCATGAAGGCAAATAATATTTTAATGCAATATTTTGAAATATCAATTTGGTGCCAAAAAACCCATGATGAGCAAAATATTAAAATTTTAAATAAAGACAAGATCTGATCCTGCATGGCCCCCCTTCATCTGCCTTGTCTTAATCATGGACCCGTGCAGCTCATTTTTAAGACGGAGCCGTGCTCCAGCATGCTTTTAGGGGATCTCCGACAGCATGTGCTTGCGTAAATAACCATTCCCCTCCATCTGACCCACTTGGCAGGAACTCCATGCTGTGGGGCAATAGCACCCAGGCCCTGAAGTCAATCTTGTCTTGGAAGACTGTGTCTAGGCTCCCGTGGCTGTGTGACCTTGGGCAAATAGCTTAACCTCTCTGTGTCTCCATTTCTGCCCCTGTAAAGGATGCTTCTGATAGTACCAACCTAATAGTGCAACTTTGCGGAAGAAATAAGATAAAGCTTTAGAGATGGTGACACAGTGCCTGCCCCTTGGCTAACTAGAAAACATTAACTCTTGTAAAAAATGATTCCACTCGTAGGCTGAGCTGCCAAATTCCTCCATCCGCCAAAAGAAAACAAAGTGTACCATGTGAATTTATGTTAGCGGGCATCAAAAAGCCTTGGGCTTTTCTTTTTCCTTTCGTTGTTTCCCCCTGACATTTCTTGAGCACCCCGGGCACGGAGGAGTTGGCAGTGGCAGGGGTGAGGCCGCAGAGAATGAGAGAGGACCTGGTGGGGGGAGACAGCGAGGGGTTTGCGGCTTATCAGGAGGAGGCAGCCGGCGGCTTCCATCCCCTGTATCTGGCTCTGTGTTTTTGTTCATTGACTTCAATAGGAGGAGTTGCTCTTGGTTCCCCAGATGTGTGCTCTGTGTAGACTGCCGCACATCTGGATGAAGAAGTGCTGGGAAAGTGAGCTGTTCATCCCTCCTTGCTGCCGGGAGTGTCAGATGTCCAGTGGTGGACGTTCACTACATCTGGAAGGCAGGCTGACTCTTTTCAGCCAGACGTGCCAGGTGTGGTAGTGACTCGGGGGGTGCTCAAAAGGCCCCTGGTCGTGGGGAACAGCAGAGGGATGGCCGGTCAGTCTCTCCAGGGCCTCTCCAAGCCAGGGGTAGTTGTGGCCTCCACCTCTTTCTAGTGTAGACCTTGAGGGAGATGCCCTTTTTCTGCTCTCTACTGTCCCAAAGCCCCCTGGAGCAGAGGGCTCTGGCTTGACTGTTTTGTCTGTGAAGCTGCTGGTGGAGGTGTCCCCTGAGCAGTCAAAGGGACGGAGCCCAGGCCTGCAGTGGCAGGAGGAAGGGAGCAGGCCTGGTGGGGTTGTGCCCAGGACTGTAGGGAGGTGCTGGGCCTTCGGCCGTCTCATTCACCGGCCAAACTTCAAAAGAATTTTGGGAGGAAGAGAATGGCAACAACTTTCCTCAAATACAGCTGGGGAAACTGAGGCTTGGGAGGTTCGGGGATTGTATCGGGCCCTCCAGTGATACTGGGCGATGCTAGAATGGGCACCATGCTTTGCTGATGGCGGTTTACTTCCCATACGCCGGGCTGACAACCCCTAAGATGGCATGACCGTGTCCTCCGGAGACCCGACCTCCTCTGGTGGAGGAAACGCCACCACCCGGCCACGCGGGTGGGAGAGAACGGGCTGGGCTCAGTTCTTCACGGCAGCCTCAGAACTGGCCTCGTTCACAATGAATCTTTGAGTCTCTGAGCGTCAGGGCTGGAAGGGACTCTGCTGTTTACATTCACCACTCTCCACGCTCCAACTGAGGCCACCAGGGCCAGAGACGGGAAGCGGGCTGCTCAGGGAGCCGCAGAGGTTCAGTGGAAGAGCCACGACTGTTGCCCAAGCCCTCCGACCCCTGTGACCGATAACCTCCACTGCACCGGGCACAGCCCCCGGGGGAGGCCGGACCCCCACTAGCTCACTCTGTGACCATGGGCGGGGCCACCTCCTCTGAGCTCTCGTTTACCCACCTGGACGGAGGAGGGTAGAGTCCCTGCCCCACCCAACGCAAGGGGCCGCTGGGAAGTTGGATGGCGTTCGGGTGTAGACACAGGGTGAAGACAGCCGACGCCTGCAGAGTCCTCACTGTGGCCACACCCGTCTCGCTGACTCTGCAGCCACAGTTGTCCCCTCTGCCGGCAACACTCCACGGACTCCCTCTCCCCTCTGACCTCCTCCAATCACTCATCTGGCTGACACCCAGTCATTGCTGGGGTCTCAGCTAGATGTCACCTCCTCCAGGAAGCTCACTGTGATGATCCAGGGCAGCCTGTGCGCCCTGGTGCAGCGTCGATGGCAGGAAGCATTCATAGGCTTGTTACCTGTCTATGCCCCGCACCAGACAGCGAGCGCTCAGAGGCGAGGCACAGTCTGGGGCTTTCTTGTTCACTGTGGTATCTCAGTGCTCATCCAGGTGTCTGTTACGTAGTCTGCATGTGATGTGTACCTGGTGGATTCAACCAGCGAGGAATCTGGGATAGTAGATATGGAAAATCTGCAAACTATAAAGTGCTCTTTTTAGTTTAAGAGGAGGGGTAGGGGTGGGATGTGGGGTGCAATTCCAGAGCCTACCTACAGAGGGCGATGCTGAACCCAAGGGCCTGAGTCAGGTGCGTGACATTTGAGGGGAGAGAGGTCTGTGGCCCTCTAGTGTCACATCACAGGTGGTGATGTTGAGTCTTCTCCACCGATTCCCAAAACACACGCGAAGGAACAATTCCCCGGGTGTCAGCTCCTGGCCTGGGAGCCCTGCCCAGCTCACGGTCAGGGGCTGACCCTTGCAGCCAGACCCCACTTACTATTTTCACGGCAGGTTCTTCCTCTTTCCTTTCCCGTCCCCCGGTTGGACTTAATCAGATATTGATAATAGATGCGGGTGGCGTGAGTCTCTGTGGTCCTGGGCCGGAAGGTAGAGGCTCTGAGGCAGAGAAACGGGACAGCTGGCCCCGGGGACAGCGTCCGCCGCGGAGTTCAGTCCTTGGGGGCTGAGGGCCACTTCCAGTTCCTGTGTTTTTCTGACACCCCGTTCATGAAAAAGAAAGTACCTTCAAGGTCCCTCGCCCCCCTTTCTATTTTCCTTCAGAATCCAGAGCCCATGCCACATTCGGGCTGCTGCCGCCTTCCCCGCCTAGTGGTTTTACTTCCCCCGAAGCCGCATGTCCTGTCTGGAGCAAGGCGGGTGGCTGGGACTGCTGGCAGCAGGTAGGCTGGCCCCCGCCTGCACCGTGGGGTGCACCCTCCCTGTCCACCGGCGTGGGGCTCGGCCGTGTGGCTTGTCCTGGCCAATAGACTCGGCAGGCGTGACCTGAGTGGAGGTCTTGGATATGTGAGTGTCAGTTGGCTTGATTTCTTGTGCTCCTGTGACCTGATGGGAGAAGAAAATGCCTGGGGTGGCCGCCATCCCATCAGACCAGCTCCAGGATGAACACACGGGGTCAGACCTGCGGCCAGCCCACAGCCGTCATGACCGCCTGAGGTCATCTGTTCCATTATCAGCCGACTATAGTGCCTGAAACTCTCCTGCATGTGACAAACAAATCCACTGTCCAGTCAGCCTCGTCCGTCATGTTAAGTTGTGCCCACGGGGGACCCAGAGACCAGATATCTGCATCTTCTAGAAAGTCCTTCAAATATATCACGAAGATAAAGTTCGTGTCCTCTCTTCATCAAGGGACACATCTCCGTTCCTGACACTCGACCCTGTGGAGTCCAACTTGCCCTTATTTTTGGACACCTTTGCTTGTCATCCTCTTCCATAAAATGTAAAATCTGAATTTGAAAAAATACCCAATGTATTATCTGATTAGAACGCCGTAGAGGGAAACTATTATACCCTGGTCTTGACATTTTACTTTCATTATCATAGCCTAGGATTTTATTAGCTTTTAAAACGATCGTCTTGTACCTTCTGCTCATGCGGGAAAATGCGTGGTAATTTTTAGAACAACTGAGCCAAGCCAGATGCCCCTTCCCTACGCCTGTGTGAGTGAATCTGTGAGCCCAGTGACACGCCTGACCCTTTTCCCTGGTTCATCTCACCGGTCTGGCCAACGAGCATGTGCCAAGGAGCCGTCAGCCCGGTGCCAGCTGCACCCCGAGTAATAATAACAGTAACGATATTAGCTAACACTGCGCACCCAACGCTGCTCTGAGAGTATGACCGCTTTTAACTGATCTAACCCTTGCAACAGCCCTTTGAGGAATGCACGGTCTGTTCCCATTTTGCAGAGGAGAGCATGGAAGCAGAGAGGCTGAGGGAGCTGGTAAGTGGCAGGGCTGGGATTTGACACCGGCTCTGAGGTCTGTGTCCCTAATCACTACACTACGGTGTTCTGCGCAGCCGGAGCGAACGCATGTTGCATGAATACTTAAGCCCTGCACGCAGTTCTCTGGGGAGACTCCCTGGAAGTGGCAGGAGATGGCGGGGTGTGCAGGAGGCATTTACCTGACAGGCCACTCCCCTCTGGGCCAGGCCTGTCTCGCCGAAGCTCTGCTGACTCCGCAGTCTGCACGCAGGTGAGGGGACATCAAACCCGAACAGGACTTTGCACAGCCTAGTCAGCCCGACCCCCCACTCCTGGAGGCCTCAAAGGCAGAGCCACGGCCTTTGATTCGTGACTCAGAGCTTGGCTCCGGAGCGTGCCCCGTGGGCTCCCTTTAAAAGGCGATGCCACTAGATTGAGGACCCAAAAGGACAGAGAGGAGGACTCAGGTTCCATGTCAGCAAACTATGCGCCCTTTCGGGTCCCTCTTGGCCCGGTGATCTGGGTGGGGCTGAGCCCGCCACCGGTGAACATGTGGTCTGGCCTGAACCAATCACTGCGCTCTGCCCACCTGGCCCCTGATGTTGTTAGGCTTCAGGCACATGACCCAGCCTGGCCCGTGAGCGGCAGGCCTGGGGTTTTGATAGGAGCTGTTCCTTCTTATGAACTGGAACCCAGGGGGAGGCAAACCTCAAACCTCCTTGGAAAAGTCTGCCCGTCTGTAGCCTATGCAAAAGGAGGAAGGAGAGAAAGCTGTGAGATGTTTGGGCCCCTGAGTCCAGCCGTGCTATCAACTGGGCCTACCCAGTTAACCATTAACCACCATATACGAAATCAATTTCCATGGTGTGGGGCACACGAGCTGTCCAGGAGCCCAGGGGAAGGGGCAGGCCACCCTTCCTGGAGCACAGGGGGGGAATATGAAGCAGATGCCCGGGGACAGTGACATTTAAGGCAACACATGCAGGACCATAGTGATGCACCATTGCTGGGTTTAAATCCTGGTTCAACTTTTGCCAGTGGTGTAACTTTGGGCAAATTATCTACCGTGTTTGGGCCTCAGTTTTCTCATCTGTAAAATGGGCGTCTACCTATTTGAGTTTGTTGAGAAGATTAAATGTAACAATAGAGGTGCAGGGATTGGTACAATGACTGGCCTAGAGTACCTGTTAGCATTTTATTATCATTATTACTATTATTATCTCTCGAGGGCAAGGACACTGCAGGTGGAGGAAATAAAAGACGCTAACAATTCCACATTCACAGGGGCGGGTGTGCAGGATTGGAGTCTGTGGAAAAGAGGAAAGGGTTCCAGGTCGGGGGCCAGTGTGCGCAGTAGCGCCAGGTGGGGACTGCAGGGGCGGCACTCGGGACAGCCACCTGCTGGCAGGAAGCCTTCGCGGGAGGGGAGGGCAGGAGGAGAAGAGCGGGCGGCTGGGTCGGCGTTGGTCAGGTTGTAAAGACTTAGCTTTTTGCTATAAACAAAAATGCCCTGTTCTTTCTTCAGGAGACACATTCGCAGCCACCTACCCAGAATAACTTCTCCATTTGCTCAGCTCAGCTAAGTGACCGGTCAATTCAGTGGGGAAAATCCCAGCGAGGCCGGTTGTTCAGCCAAAGCAGGCGTCGTCGTCGGCCACTAGACGTGCACATGAGGATCTGCGGTTACGCAGACATCCACGCAGGGCTGCCTGAGCACAGGGCCACCCCAGGGCCCAGCCTCCAGGACAAGAGAGAGAAAACAGCGTCGGACAATGTCACATTGACTTTTGCTTTTTGTTAAGTGGGGGAGAGCGATGTTTCTTTCTTTAAGCTCCTGCAACGGTAGGAATAAGGTAGCCTGGGGAGGCCGGCCCCCTCCCACGTTGTAAATTATCTGGTAGATTGGCTGTCAGGACGACGCCTGTTCAAATCCCCCAGCACCCTAACTTCCTGGGTGGCCCGAGGTGACACTGATCAGTCTAGACGAGGCTGCCAGGGATACTTCAGGGAGAGGCCGTCTCCCGACCCAGCCCCCGCGCCCGCATCCGTTCCCTCCCTCCCTGCTGGCTGACGCATGAGTCAGCATCTCACTCACACGTCCTCACCGTGCAGTCACACACCCCCTGGTCACCTAGACACAGGGCCTGGCGACCAGGGTGCAGGTGGCGGCACAGCTGGGGGGCGAGGTCACTGTGAACGGCCCGGGCTGAGTGCCTGGGCTTTGCCACCACGGCAACGGCGTGAGCCTCCCCGGAGCAGCTCCAGCAGGAAGCTGGGCAAGACGCCCAGGACGGGGGCGGGTGGGCGTGCAGACCAGGGCAGGGATAGCAACGGGGTCGCACGTAGGACGACTTTAAGCAATGTTGCAGAAGGTTCTGGACTCCCGACCCACGAGCGTCTGTGCTCTGGCGTTGTAGCTGCACCATGGTGATCGAACTGTATCCTGGTCGTCTGTCTCACGGTGCCTTGACGTTTGCCCTCCCTGGTGTTTGAATTCCTCTCTCCTTCCCTAGGGGGTACCCGGGACCTTGTGGACATGGGGAACCAACAGATGGTGCAGAGGGGGGTGCAGTCTGACAAAGAGCAGACGGGTAAGGATAACCTAGGAGAGCATCTGAGAGCATGTGAACACCTTAATCAAAAACAGAGAAGTTTGGGGGATCTCATCGCCTGTCTCTGTGGTTCACGGGTCTCATGGGAATACAAGCTCCTCCTATGTCACTACAAACCAGATACATCTTCGATTTTTTAAAAGTTACTCCAGGCCGGGCACGGTGGCTCACGCCTGTAATCCCAGCACTCTGGGAGGCCGAGGCAGGCAGATCGCTCAAGGTCAGGAGTTCGAAACCAGCCTGAACAAGAGCGAGACCCTGTCTCTACTGATAATAGAAAGAAATTAATTGGCCAACTAAAAATATATAGAAAAAATTAGCCGGGCATGGTGGCGCATGCCTGTAGTCCCAGCTACTCGGGAGGCTGAGGCAGAAGGATTGTTTAAGCCCAGGAGTTTGAGGTTGCTGTGAGCTAGGCTGACGCCACGGCACTCACTCTAGCCCGGGCAGAAGAGTGAGACTCTGTCTAAAAAAAAAAAAAAAAAAGTTACCCCGGGACCCTAAAGGGCCACATCCATGGGGAGGGGGTCCTAGCACCCATAAGATCAATTCTCGAAAGAAGTTGTTTCTTAGGCGTCTCCCTCCCAAGCACCCGGTGTGGAGTTTGATGACGACATTCCTTCATTCAGTGAACACACATGCCTCCTGCTTTAGCTGCCTCCGGCTGCCATCACAGAGTGCCACAAACTGGGTGGCTTACAACAACGGGAACTTACTTTCTCATGGTACCGGAGGCCAGACTCCAAGATCCAAGTGTCCAGGGCCGCGTTGTATCTGAAACTATGGGTAGCATCCTTCCTGCCTCTGCCTGGCTTCTGCTGGTGACTGTCGAACCTTGGGGTTCCCTGGTGGCTCCCGGCACAGTGCTCCCATCCCTCCCTCTGTCACCACACGGCCACCTCCCTGTGTGTCTCTGTCCACATTTCCCTCTTCTTGCAAGGAAGCCAGTCATATTGGATTAGGGCCCACCCTAATGACCTTGTGTTAAACTTGATTACATTTACAAACACCCTATTTCCAAGTAAGGTCACGTTCACAGGTGCTGGGGTTAGGACCTGGACACGCCTTTCTAGGGGACAGGATTCAATCTGTAACACCTACTATGCGCCAAGCCAGCTGTAGGCACCGGAGGAGAACACCTGTTAACTAGGCGACTTCACGCTTCCATCCCACAAGATCCTTTGAACGGATCCCTTCTTTTCTTCACCCGCCGCCACGATCTGGTCGATCCTGTCGGGAACACGCTGGTGAGGGCTGAACTGCAACCCCCCAATCCCAGGCTTGCTGGGCACACCCACCTCACCTCTGCCGGGTGAGCTCCAGCCTCACCTGCCCGGTGAGCCCCTGGCGGGGCCTCGCAGCTCGTCAGTAACCAGGAAAGGAGCAGTGGGCAGAATAAATCTTGCCTCGAAATTAATGTAGCTCAGGGAAAAAAGTACATTTACTCATTTCAACTTCTTGTTGCAAGACTCCTAAGTGAATAAATCCAAAATAAATGTAACCGGGGCGAAGGGAGAAGCCACGATAAATGCAATCCCGTCGCCCTAAATGAAGACAAAGGCTTCAAGACAGTATTAAATTCCATCCCCAAAGGCTCATTTCATTTCAGACCCAGATTTCCACAAAATTGAGTTTTCCAGCCGAGCTGAGCCCCCCTTCTGCTCCTGTCCTCCTCTCCCCCCACGCCCACCCCAGTAAATAAGTCTTTTCTCCTCCCCCTTCCTGCCAGTCTCCGAGCGGTCTCAGCCGTGCGGGTTTCCTGCTCTGTCGGAACATGTGCCAGCAGGCCACCAAACTCCAAAGACACGGCGGCTGCCTCAGCTCCCAGACGGACAGCTTCAGCCACGCTGGGGGGACCCGTGGCATCTGCCTGGACTTTCAGGATTTGCATGTCCTGGTCGGCACCCTGGGCAGCCCAGGTGGGCTGTGAGCAGGGAAGCCTCACCTGTGTGTCTCCACCAACGATTTGGACCTGGGAGGCTGGGGGTTCAGTCCCGTGGGTGGAAGGCCAGACGCTCACGGCAAAATGGTTACACCTGGGACGCTGGGGCGGAGGCGGGCCCACATGCCACGAGATCTTGTTTCACCTTAACCTGGTGACTACGGAGCTCGCCCTGGCCCAGCGGTCCACAGACCCAGCGTCTGGACATCGCTGGCGTAGGGGACCCTGGGACAGCGAGTACAGAGAGAGGGGCAGTTGGAGTCTCTCTTCTCAGGAGGGTCCCCAGCTGGTGTGGAAAGACCTGTTCCCTCTGCCAGGGAGGTGGACCCGGCCCTCGTCCACAGAGGGTCAGCTCCCCCGGGGCGGGGGGTGCGTCCGCCAGTTCCCAGCGGCCCCCGCATGTGCAGGGCTTCAAAACATCCTGGTTGAATTGATTTCAATTGCCCTCGCCGGCCACTTCCCCGCCCCCGGTGACGTCGCCAGCCAGGCAGTCGTGGGTGGACTGTCTAGTCTGCCTGACTTTCCAAGCTGGGCTGAGCATTTCACCATCCTGATGATTAAACGGGATTGACTGAGTCCTGAGTGTGTGGTGAAAGGTTCTCAGGGAGTCCAACGGGATCCCTGACGGAGCTGACGGACGCCTGTCACCAGTGCAAACAGTGAGGTCTTTGGGTCAGAATCCTGCCAACGTCAAGAACTCTGACAGCTGGACCCACCCCGGTCCTCCCCTGCCTGGGTCTCGGCTGTAGATATTAATCTCGCTCTCGCTGCTAGGGGTGGGGTTACTTTTCACAATGGTAACAGCTGCCGCGAATTAGCACCTGCTCTGTGCCAGCTCCTTTCGCGGGTTTGCCAATCCACCGTTCAGTAAATCTTGTCTGAACGCCTCCTGTTCGCTGGGTCCTGCTTTAGCAGTGCCGGGATTGCCCTGGTGTCGTGAAGTTTCCAATCTGGAGCGGGGTAGTATATTCTATTTTATTCTATTATGCTGCAGTGGAGGGAGTTATATTGTTTACACTATAACATGTAAAATTTATATTACATTATATGACGTTTATTTTATTTTGTCGTGTTATATCAAATCACATCATACTGCATCATTCCCATTTAACCTACCGGACAGGTAATATTACCTTCAGTTTAAAGCTGACAAGCCAAGGTCAGAGAGACAAGTGACTGGCCGAGCGCCCCGCCCTCCTGCCAGTGATCGAGGTGTCGGAGGTGTCGTATGTGAGCACGGTGGGGGTGGGTGGGACAGGAGGGATTTGAACCTGAGAGCGTGACCGCACAGCTCCAAACCTCCATTCTTGCATCTGAAGTGCGGACCCGAGGGCGTTTCCCTCCGCGGAGGCTGTGAGACTCACACGGGCCGATGCATGCTCTGCACCTGGCTCAGCCCCTGACGCCTCCCGGTGCCTGGCGAGAGCCGCCCTTTGCCTGGCCGTGGACGTGGTCCTTACGAGGCAGACTGTGGAGCTGCTCCGTGGCAGGACCCAGGGCTCAGACATTATCCCCTGATGCAAAGACCGGGAGAGAATCCAACAGTCCCAGGAAGGTGAGGGTGGGCAGGGTCGAGGAGGGCAGGACTGGTCCCTCCGTCTCCTTGGTCTTCACTTGTTCCCGGGGTGAGTGGCCCCAGGTGTCAGGGCTGGAGAGCTCGGCCCTGGGCCTGGACTGCTGGGTTCCAATCCTGGCTGTGCCACGTCCTCCCCTGTGACTGGGGCAAACTGCATCCCTTGCCGCGGCTCACCTGTAAAGTGAGGTGCCTCTTCCTGTGGTTCCTGGGAGGGTCCTTGCCCAGGCCTCTGCTAAACTCTCTGGGGACAGAGTGTCCAGGAGCCCGCCCTTGGCTCCTCGCTCCCCTCCGGGAGACCCCTCGGGGCTCACCTGGGCGGTGTAGGTGGCCGGCGGCGGCACATGGTGTCAAGATCACAGCTCTGACCACCCACTTCCAGTTCCTGAAATCAGACTCACTTTTTATTTCATTTTTAGTTTATTTTCACGAGTCAGTAGTTTTCAGTATATCCACAACGTTGCGAAACCATCATTGCAATCAATTTTAGAACACTTCATCACCCCAGCAAGACTGTGCCGTTCAGCTGTCACCCCTCCCGCACCCCCAGCCCCCAGGCCCTGGCCACCGCTCATCTGCTTTCCGTCTCTGCAGAATCGCCCGTTCCAAACACTTCACGTACATGGACTCATGCGCTACGTGGTCTTTTGTGACTGGCTTCTTTGGGTTGATGGCACAGATTCCCACGTGGACAGAGTTAGGGAGGGATCCCCCGGACCACGGAACCAAACGCTTCATATTTCAGAAGTGAAGAGAGGCCCAAAGAGGGGCGGTCGCTTGACCACCACCAGGGACGGGATTAGATCTTGGGTCTCTGGACGTCCAGTCTGAGCCGCCCTCCCTACACCGCCCCCCTCCCCCCGGCAGCTGGGTCAGAAGCTGCGTAAAGATACGACCCCGAGAAGAGAACGAGCTCCCTGGCGGGGCAGTAGCTAAGCGGTTGCATTCATTCACTCATTCACTCACTCACCTGCTCGCCCACGTGCCCACTGTCACCGGCAAACGTTTGTTGTGGATCGGTAATGTGACAGGCTCTGTGGAAGGCGCTGGAAAGACAGAGGGGAGCAAGAGAGAGGCCAGCCCCTGAGGCTTACGGACAATAAACACGGAAACACACGCACACACAAAGGGGCCGTCAGGTGGCGAGCAGTGCTGTGCACAGAGCGAAGGAGGGGAGAGTGAGGCCGGCCTGGGGGGGGGGACGAGGCCGCTGTAGCCCAGGGGGTCCGAGAAGGCTCTCGAAGGAGCGGGGTTTGGTGCGTGCGAAGGAGGCAGCTGTGCCTGGGTCTCAGGGAAGAGCGATCTAAGCAGAAGGCACTGAGTTTGGGGCTGACTGCGGGGAGGCTGGGGCAGCACCGCGTGGGCACGGTGGCAGGAAGCAAGGGCTGCTGTCCCCTTGCCGCTCCTGGTCCATCTCCCCGTCCTCGTGCCATTGTTTGCCTGTGCTGGGGTGTCCCCCGCTGCCCTGGGGGCTGAGGCCACGTCCCAGGGCCCTCCGAATGCCCGGTGCCCGGTGCCCGGCGTGGGGTGTGGCTCCCACCAGGAGTCGGGCCGGTGTTTGGATTGACAGCGTCGCAAGGATCCCAGTTGTCAGTCGTCCTGAGAGTGGGTTTGCATCAGTGAGGGTGGGTGGGCGGCAGCTGTGGACCCAGAGCGGTGTCAGGAGAGGGGGCCAGGGAAATGGCGCAGAACTGGCCACCCAAGACTCGCCGTACCCAGCGCTCGCCTGCTCCCGAGTCTGGGTTCTCCCCGTGTCCTTGCCGTCCCGCCTCTTCTCCTTGAGAACCAAGTTGTTCGGAAGGAAGAAAACCAGTTGCGTAACTGTGTCCATCGGCAGGCGCGTTCTAATTTTAAAAAATGTGTCACTCTCCAAGCTGCGCGCCCCTTAATCAGGCAATTACTTTATGATGTAGTATAGCTAAGGGGGGAGGGGGCGAGGAAAAAACCACCAACCCTTGCAATCTCAAACAATTTCTTAGGAGAATTAATTTGGTAAATGTTTGACTTGAGCTCAAGGAGGTCTTTTGTTTCCATTTCTAAATGACAAAGGGGACACAAAAGAAAGGCAATAATTTGGTATTAATCAGTCCTCTCCATTAAAATGAGCTCCCCAAACCGAGGCTGTCATGGCAACGGTGAATGTCGGGAGAAGGGCTTGGGGCCTGGACGAGGGGTGGGGCCAGGGCCATTGTGTGGGCGTGGCCCGGGGACGCAGGACAGGCCAGGGCGGGTGTGGCTGGCCCTGGAAACAGTAACCGCCACAGACTGGGTGCTCCCAGCAGTCCAGCCCCTGTTCCCAGCCTTTTCAAACGCCCCGTCCTTGTGCACCCAGAGCAACCTGTGACGTGGCTGTCGCCAGGCCCATTCCGCAAGTGAGGACACCGGGTCCCGGTGAGGTTGGAGAATCTGCTCAACACTCAGAGCTCCCAGTGGCAGAACTGAGGCTTGAACCCGGGTCTCCTGACTCCAAAGACCCTGCTCTCCTGTGGCTCCGTCTTACCAGGGCCAGGGAGAGCCCGCAGCTCAGGTGGGGCTGCCAAGTGGCCCTCGCAGGTATCTAAAGAGCTTCATCATTCCTGCCAAGGTTCCTGCAAGGATGTGCCGGCCGAGGATGTGCTGGGCGGGAGGGCGTGGGGCTCCCGGTGGGCAGATTGAAGACCTCTGAGGACCTTATCTCCAGCAGCCGGAGCTTCCAGGGGGCCCCATACTTCACCCCGAACTACCTGTTGTCCTGCAAGGCCTGCGTTCCAAATCTTTGAGCTTCTCCCTTCACCAAAATGCCCGGGTCTTTCTGTCTTTCCCCTCGGCTTCCTGGGTTGTGATGGATTCACATGCCCAGTCCTCGGGGATGTGTGTTTTGTTAGACCTAAGAACTCCCAGCAGCCAGCGGCTCCAGCTCCTGCACAAGTTGGAGGGGGAAAATCCACAGAGGGAAAGACAGGGGATGGGGGTGGGGGTGGCCGGTTTTCCAGAATCTTGTGCTCTATCCCCTGCTCCTAACCCTCTCTCTCTCCAGCTTAGGCGTTGAGACATTTCCCCTTCCTCTTCCTCCCCCCAGCTCCTTACGGTGGGGAACAGCGTGTATGCCCAGGGCCGGCCACCATGGGCGACGGTGGGGATGGGGCAGGATTGTAGTTGGCTGAGATGACAGTTTCATCAGGGGAAGCGGAGGGTGGTGGGGAGTCCTCCCTTGTGAGCATGTCTTATCCCTGTTGCAAGATCGCATGTGCTACAACAGTGACCCTGCCACCTGGAACTTGAACAGCCCTCTCCATCTGCCAAAGTGCAGGTGTGTCTTGAGACAGCACAAAGTCCAAAGGGCTCACAAAAATATTCCCACCAAAGGAGGGTTGGCTGCTGGTCCCACGAAGGGCTCATCCTCGGGGGCAATGGGGTGCCCAGAGGACCCCAAGGCCTCTGGCAAGTTGAAATGGGAAGACCTAGGCAAGTGATTGCTCCATGTCAGGCTTTAGGCTTTGGGAAGAAAAGCAACCAATTATTAAACACCTACTGTATACAAAGTGCTCAATTCTCTGCAAGATAGATATTTTCCCCATTGTGCGGATGAAAAAAACTGAGTCTCAGAGAGGTTAATTCACTTGCTCAAAGCTACCCAGCTTGTAAGTGCCAGAACAAGGACTCACACCTAAGTCTGCCTGATGTTACAACCCATTCTTTGACAACTACATCCTCTTGCTTCTCAATGCTTGGGTTTGTTTTCGCATCTTCTGGAAGAGGCACAACCTCATGACACCTTAATGGGCAAGAGCTTTGGAAGAAAAAGCTCATGGTCTCTTTCTTCTGGGCGATTGCACAGGGGGACTCTTAGCAGCCTGGGGCTCCACCTTGGTCACCATTCCGACATCTGTCTGTCGTTTGGCCGTCACAGTGAGTATCTGCGGGAGGCAGTACGTGGACTTGTGCTTTCCATCATCCAAAGTGGCGTTTGTCGTGCCCTGACTGTGCCGGTCATGGTGACAGATGCTGCCGTGGTGAGCACAGCTCACTCGGTCCCTGCGGGCAGACGTTTACAGTCTTGTTGGGAATGTGACATTTGAACAAGCAGTTAAAACAGGGCATCTGTCAGGGTGCAGCGCTGCATTTTCAGGAGGAAGGGATTTAATAAAGGGGATTATGTGTTTATAAAACCACCGGAAGGTCTAATAAAGCACGTTCAAGGCTGAGCTACTGGGACTGGCTCTCAGAGCAGCGCAGCCTGGACCACGAGGTGCTGGGACCAACGAGGCCACCCCTCGGGCCCCGCCACCTGGACTCGGAGCCCCCACCTCTGGCACCACAGCCCCCACACAGGCGGAGGTGGTGGATGGACCCTAGTGCTGTGATCTGGAGATGAGGGAGCAGCTCCAGGAGCTGTCTCCACACCCACTCTGTTGTGACACCCAGGACACTGGCAGATGGACCCAGACACTTGCTGCAGGCAAACCCCAGCTACCCTAACCAGTCTGGAGGGCAGGAAGCCCACCTCGTGTTTGCCCCCAAATGTCATGCAAGCCCACCCTGTGTGTGGGACCTTCATTTTATCCTGAATCCTAGCTGCGGAGAGACCTGGGAGATGGGATTTTAGTCTCCCATACCATGAGATACAGGAGGAAACAGAGAAGGGGCCGGAATAAATGCTTGTGCTGGTAGGTGCTATTCAGAGCCACCGTAGGGAGGGTGGGGGACGAGGGCCCGCAGATGCCATGGGAGTATGAAGACGAGGTGAATCCAGACTGCAGGGTCAGAGGCAGCTGCTCTGAGGAAGGTGCTGTCCATGCTGGGATCTGAATGGTGCAGGTGGAATATTCCAGGCCAGGTGAACAGCATGTGCAAAGGCCCGGAGGCTGGGGGTGAAGAGGAGGCATAGCATGTCTGTGGTAGTTTGGACTACTGTTCAGCCAATGTTCACCGCCCCCCTTCCAGGTGGGTGGTTTGTACGTCCCTACCCCACTGATGTCAGGCTTTGGCCCCATGACCTGCTTTGGCCAGATATGCGCAGAGGGCTGGTTCAGCATGGTTTATTACATTCTGGTGATCTGCATGAGAAGAGCCTCCCTGGACTCCAGGAAAAAACAAAACAAAACAATAAGAATTAAAAAAAACCCAAGTGAAGCAGAAATGAGCCCAGCCTGCAGCCCAGAGTCAAACCCAGACAAACCCTGCCTGAAGCAGAAGCAGTCAGCTGAGCCCAGCCGAGATCATCCGAGCCCCGGCCTACCTGCAGACTGTGAGCCTGAGGGTACCTGCTGGCTGTTGTAAGCCACTGAGCTTTGGGGGTGCTTGTTATGCAGCACTTGTGTGGCTGTAGCTGACCGATATAAAATCTGACCTATTGGAAGAAAAAGTCCACTCCAGCTAGAATGGAGAGAACAGCAGGGAGACGGTGCAGGAGGAGGCTGCAGGGGTGGTGGGAGCCAGTTTGCAGGGCTTCTTAGACCTTCCTAAAGATACTGGAACAGTTCCCATCTCACACAGGGCCTAGCCAAGGCCAAGAGGGGTGGGGTGCCAGCGGCCCATGCAGGTGACGGGCAGAGCTGGGGCTGGGGCTGGGCCTTCGGGACCCCATGCACGTGCCTGCCCTCCTTTCCTCATGTCTTAGTGAGGACAGCAGCAGTCACTCCACAGCAACACCCAGTGTGAGCCGGTCTGTCTGATTATCCAGCACCACCTGGTGTAACCTTGTCGAAACCCCCACGTGCAGATAGGGAAACTGGGGGGGCAGAGAGGCTCCACGTCCCGCTTGAGGCCACCTGCTAGTTTGTCTGACCCGGTGTCCCTGGCCCTAACCACTGGGCCCCACTGCCCCTCCGCAGCCTGGTCTCCTGGGCTCCACCACGCTTGGTGTGGGATCCTCGTCCCACTGTGCTGAGCTGAAGCCGGCAGAGGGGGTGTTGACCATGCGCTTCTAACGCTGGGGCTCTCTGCGACTCTGCTCTCACTGGGGGCTGCATTTACACCTCGGGTGGGCGAGCGGGCACTGTTTGCTGCAGGCGGTGAGCGCTCAGATCCCACTGTGTGCGCCTGGGGGTTGCAGCCTCCTTTGTCGCCAGGTGATCACGAGATGCCCGTGGAGAGACGTCCTTCCCAGGAGGGGCTTGTGAGTGGGCTTAGCCCAGGTCTAATGGGAAGTGACGGGGGCAGAAGACGCCGAGGGGAGAAGACAGGAAGGAGGGACACAGGCTGCCGCGGCTCCTGGGATGCCGGAGGAAGGGGGAGGAAGGACCTCCGGAAGCCCAGGTGAGGTCTGCTGCCGACTGGCCCGGCTCGGGGCCCTGGGGAGCCGGGAGCCGCCGTCCCAGACTGGGCTCTGCAGAGCCACAGGGCCCCAGGGAGCAGCAGTACTTGCTCTGCAGACCAGCGAACCCCGGATGTGGTATCCCCCAGATTTCCTAGCTCTGTGCTTTCTGGGTGCCTGGTGGCAGCACGTTCCCCAGCCCCCATGTTGCTGGGTGAGGCCACGTGACGGCTCTGGCCAGTGAGCTGTGGGGTGGCAGCACCACGCATCACTTCCCGGACAGAGTGTCTGTGGGGAGACCCTTGGGCATCCTCTTCCCCTGCCTGCCAGGAAGCTCCTGTTGAGAAGGGCTGTGGAGGGCTGCAGGGAGCAAGCCTTCGGGCAAACGGTAGGGACCGAGAGTGTGAGTGAGAAACGCACTTACATTGTCGTGAGCTGGGAACACGGTGGAGAGTCTTGTCACTGCGGGCGCGGCTGGGTCCAGCCTCACAGGTAACAATGATCTAGTGAGAACGGGAGATGCCGCAGTCCCTGCCCATTTCCTAGAGAGTCACAGGGCACATTGTCTCAACGAAGCATCTGAGAAGTCAGAAAGAAAGAAAGAAAGAAAAGAGGGAGGGAGGAAATGGGAGGAGGGAGGGAAGGAAGGAAGGAAGGAAGGAGAGTAGGAAGGTAGGGGCTTGTTTGCTTTGGTTTCATTCTAGGCTTCCCAAACTCATAGACTAGCAAGCCGTCCTTCCGCTTTTGTGGAGCCCGGGCACATCCGGTGGGATACCTTCGGGAAAGGCCAGTCTGCATGCCTGGGACAGCAGGAAAGCAGCAAGAATCTTCCAGCGGGCTCTCCCAGACCCAAGGGGCACCTCTGGAAGATGTCTCATGTCAGGCATCCTCACGGGCACAGCTGAGGAGGGCAGCGTGGGGAAACAGTTTGAGTTTGCTGACAGGAGCCAGAGAATCTGCTCATAAACCCAGCTCTGCCAGCAGCTTCCCGTCCGCCGTGGAGATTCGTCTCCTTTCTTTAAACCTCACGTCCTTCCTCTGCACCCAGGCTCCTGGGGAGGATGCACTAACTCCGCACAGCGGAGGTGCCAGACTTGGCTGCTGCGGCTGCCCCAGCTGTGCGGGCCGCTGTCTGAAGTGTGGCCCGCAGCCACGCGGGGAGCACAGAGCCAGGATGCGTGGAACCGCCAGAGAGGTGGCAGAGGGCTTGGAACGCGTGACTCTGGCGGTCTGTAGGTGGATCAGTAACACCACAGTGGCACTAATTACCCCGGGACGCCCCGTCTCCCCCGTGAGGGTGTCTAGTTCCACATGAGTTTCCAGACTGAGATTCCCAGACAACCCGCTCCCTGCAACCCCAGGATGTGGGTTCTGCCTCTGGCATTCTCTGGCTGGGTCGTGCCGCTGGCCGGAACCCACGGAAACGGGCCCTGCTCTTCCGGCCTCCGTTCGGACCTCTGCGGGCTCCGCCTCCCCAGTGTCCTGGCTCTGCCATCTCCCTGTGGGGTCCCGGGGGGCCCATTTCCATATTCCCATGAGCTCCAGCTTCTCGCCCCAAGGCCTTGGTTCCAAGCTGTGGACAAACGCCCCCATGTCCCTTTTGGGTCTGACAATATACCAGCTCAAAAATGCTGTTTTTTCTCTCTGAGCCTCAAACATCCACAACATGGGAGCATGGACCATGTGAGTCGTTCCTCAAATGATTTTTCTTTTTTTAAGCCATGGACTCTTTCCTTTGATTGAAATCTTAGATGGGGCCCTGGTACATACAGCGGGTGAACGCGGGGTGCTCTGGGAGGGGGCCACAGCAGGAGGCCTGAGGCTCAGCTCCCCACCCGCCTCCCATCACCTGTGGCAGCCCCCAGCTTCTCAGCGTGCAGTTTGAAAGTCACTGGGTTAAAGCCGCTTGGGGCGCCCCTAGCTCGCAGCAGGCTGCAGCTCAGGGAGAGGGACCCCCCTTCCCCCACAGACCCACACCCCGCACTCCCGGACGTCTGCCCTGTCCCCTGTCAGGACGGCCCCACCAACAGGGCCTGCTGCAGGTAGCTGCTGGAGGTAGGGTCACAGCAAGGCGACTCCTGGCCTGGCTGGAGCTCCCTGCTTGTCTTCACTCCCTCACCGGCCAGACGGGGCCTGAGCTGCACCCCATCCCGCGGCGTCTGGGGCAGACTGGCCCCCCCTCTCTGCCCTGGGAACCAGCATCGCAGGCCTCCACGCCCCAGAAGCCCCCTCCGCCCGCACCAACCCCGTCCTGACCTGCCAGCTGAAGAGGGGAGCTCATTAGCTGCAAATTAGCGTTATTATTCAACTCAAGTGCCCTGTCAGGGGCGCCTGCTCTGCGGGCTTGCGTGTCGTTGCTTGAGATTTTAATAATCTCCGAAGGTGTGTTCTTAATGTAGTGGTAATAATGATGACGGCAATCAGGGGGCGCGCAGTGCCCCGTCCCACGGGGCCTCAGCAACCCGACTCACGGTGCCCCGAGGGGAAGCCCGAGGTGGGGGTGGGGTGTGCAAAAACCTCCCCAAAATAGCCACAAACCAGAGTGAAAACAGACATCTTAGTCTGCCCCTTCTTCTAGAATCAGGCCAGGCCGGCTGAAGACTCCCCTCCCAGTCTCAAAGGTCTGCCGGAGCCTGGGTATATTCGAGCGATGCACACAGAGCCCTGAGATGCTAACCGGACCCCTCTCGTTCCTGTTACACTGGTTTCCTTCCACCAGCTTGCCTGAGATTTGAGATTTGACAGGAGAGGGAACAATCTCATTTTGCTTAACAGAGCTCCTTCCATCAGAGAGAACTCTCTTGGGAGCAAGTGACAGAAAAAATTACTTCAAACTGCCTCAAACAACCACCACCCAGGTGATTTGTTAGACCACAGAACATGCAAGTTTGGGGTGCAGCTTCAGGTCTGGCTGGATCCAGGTGGCTATAAAGATATTGTCAGGACAATAGAAGAATATAAATATTTTTATTTATATCAAACATAATCAGTTCCCAATATAAAATACTGACCTTCCTCTCCCCATTGCTCAGCTCTGCTTTCCTCCGTGTCAGTTCTACTCCCAGGCTCTTCCTTCGCAGTGGCAACATGGCTGCCAGGCCTGCAGGCCTCCCTCCTGCCCTCACAGTGGGAAGAGTCTTCTTCTTGTCCATCATTGACTCCCATGGTCTCCCATTGGCCCAGCCTGGGTCACGTGCCTATCTCTGAACCAATCAATGTGGCCAGGAGAAAGAGTTGCTCTGATTGGACAGGCCTGGATCACATGCCCGTTCCTGTAGCAATAAAACGACACGTCCACTCCAGCCACCTGGACTGAGCAGGAGGAGGGTTTAACCCCTGGGGAGTTCAGAGAGCTGCTGCCAGGAGTAAGGGCGGTGCCTTCTGCATGTCGGAATGTTTCCGTATGTTGGCGCTTTAGATGGCACCGCCTCACTCCCGCCCTCCGCCACCACAAGCTCATGGCTCCCAAGCCCAGAGCCGGCCGATGGCTCAGTCACCCCCAGACCCGGAAAAGCTTTTCTCAGCCAGATGGTTGCCTCTGGGGCCAGGAAATCACAGACCCTAAGTCGCTCTGTGCAACCCTCACTGATGCTGCCCCTGCAGCCTCCCAGAGGCCGTCCGGTCGTGACTCCCGCGACTCGCCACCTCTGGGGCTGCCTGTGTCCACTAGAAGGTGAGCTCCCTAAGGCCAAGGACTTTGTTCACTTCTCTATTCCCAGGACGAGGGAGGATGCCCGGCACCTGTTGTTGCATAAATAAATACCTTTCACAGCTCTTGGCTCTGACTTTAAAAAACGTTCTCCTGTATATGTATATTTAACCAAAATTAAGCTTCTGGGGGTTTCCACCCCTGGTTAGAACCACTCAGAAAAACTGTACCATTTCCAAGGGACTGCATGTCAGACATTTTAAGAATACCAGATATCTCTCACCTCCACCCCACCTAGTCCTTCCTTAGGCTACACAGGACTAGTTTCTTCAACCACCTTCCACATGATATGATTTGGAGTCCTGCTCCCCGTTCTAGATGCTCTCTCTAGACCCAGACCCCTTGGTCAATATCTTGCCCCAAATGTGGTGCCAGTTCTCCAGGTGTGAGAGTACTAGAGTATAATGCAGCAAAATGATCACCTCCCACATGCTATGTATTTTACCTCTATTAATATGACCAACAGCATCCCATTATTGTTTGGATCACTCTCTCTCACTGGAGACTCATAATATACTTACTTTTCCCTAAAACCCTTGTATTTTTCGTGTATGCTAAGTATGGCCTTCCCATTCCTTACTTATATGGTTGACTTTTTGTATGGCTTCTCATGCCAGAAGAGAACAGTGTGATGGTGTAGACGCCGAGGGTGGGGAAAATAAGCCTCTTTGGAACACTCCCTAAGTGCCAGGCATTTCACGTGTACTCAACTACTTACTTCTTACAACCCTATGAAGCAGGTGTAATTGTGCCCAATTTATAGGTGTTGAAACTGAGGCTCAGAGAAGTTCTTCATCTGTAAATGTCACTCGACTAAAAAGAGGCACACTTAGGATTCAAATCCGACGGGCCTGGCCCCGGAGCCCACGCTCCTACAGTAACGCTGTGAGTTCCTTCCAGGGACAAGGGTCTGAGTTGAAGGTGAGGCAGCCAGTGCCCCCGAGAGAGGACTTCATCATGCACCTACATTCTCCCTGCCCCGACCCTGCCCACGCCCATGCCGTGGCACCTCCTCCGACCGTCCTGGGTACTGCGGCCGGCACCCGGCAAGGACTCATCACACCCGAAAGTTCTGCGTCCATCTGCCGGCTTGGCGCGGCTGCATCCGTGGGACCGCCGGACGGCAGATGGGGGGGGTCAGCGAGTCCAGGGCCCGAGGCCGTCTTGGAACAGGCACACAGAAGACAAAATGGCCAGCGTGGCCGCCGCCCTCCTGCCCGCACGTGCCAGCTGTCCAGGGGCTCGCCAATTAAGTGGCTGCTTGGGGCTTTCCAAACCACTCATCAGACCTGCCAAAATTTTGAAAAAGGGCTTTTTAAAAATTTTCTCTTCATTTATTTTTTTAAGCACGTTAAAAGGTTCATTAGAGACCCGCACAGGATGGAGAAGGCCGTCCTCAGCCTCCCTCCTGCCTCCCTCAGTAATTAGGAACATGCCCCCCCACAGGCAGTGCAAACTGTGGAGGGGGGTTCGGAGCATCTTGTTAGTGCGTCGGCCGGGCGGGGACTCGCTCGCTAATGGGCAATGCCGGGAGTTGGTGATTCGGTGAAGACGGGAGCGAGGCTGTTGCCAGCAGACAGTCTGCAGCCCTCGCCTCGCCCTCCCTTGCGTCTGGAACTCGGCTGGAAACCATCAAAGGAAAGACGGCCCGCTGGGAGCACATCCCCTGAGGAACTCTCCGGAATAAGTGGTGTTTGGGACGCTGTAGTGTGGGTCCCCAGAGAGAATAGCTTTCCCACCGTGTGGGAGCCAGGCCTGCACGGGAAGGGTGCCAGACCCAGGGTGAGAAAGCCGAGGCTAGCGACCCCGTGTCGGTCTCTGAGTCCCCTGGGGCAGGTGGCTTGATCTTCTGGCCTCAGATTCCACATCTGTAAAGTGGAGCTAACGACATCTTTCTTCCTTGCCGAACGGCCACGAGGGCTGCGTGGCCACTGTAGCAAGGAGAATGACAGCTGCCCTGGATGGAGCGTCTGCCAAAACAAGACTCTCTGCCAAGGTCCTCAAAACGCCTACTTCACAGGCAGGAACCCTGAGGCTCAGAGAGGTTGAGTGACTTGACAGTAGTCACACAGCCAGCAAGTGGCCGGGCTTTGAGGCCAGGCGTGCCTGTTTCCAGTGCCCTGTACGTGCTGCCCATTCTTATGTACATCAGGTTCCACGTGCCACTGTGACCCTAACCACAGTTTGTGCAGAGAAGTTTCCGCACCTGCTTGACGCTGCAGCTGTGAGCAGTCAGGCTCCAGCACAGGCAGAGGCAGAAGGGCCCAGGGTCAGTTTTCAGAGATGGAGAAACAGTGCAGGAGGGGGGAGGCGGGCTGAGGGCCCCGCAGCGCAAGGACCAACGCGCACTCTGGGTACCGGGAGGGCCCAGGTCTCACTGGGGCGCCAGTGCAGGGACAGACCTGGCACCTAGCAAGCGCTGAAACCCACATTCTGGTGGACTAGAAAAGCCGACACGGAGCAGGTGGAAAAGCACGAATAACCCACAAGGCCCCGTCCTCATCCACTCAGCAGGTGAGCTCCGAGCGCCTGCGGTGCGCCAGGTGTGAGCACTGGGCGTGAAACTCGCCCTGCTTCAGAGCCCGCCCACCTCCAAGTCGTCAAGTCAGCGCTTACAGGTAAGCAAGATCCTCCCAGAGCACGACGGGACCCGCCACCCCCACACCCTCGCGCCCCGGTCCCCTCCTCCGCCACCGGCTTCAGGCCACGGCTCCAAATCATCCCCCGCCCCAGGGTTCCCAGGCTGGGCCCCTCTTCATCCTCTGGGTTTCAGATCAAACGTCACTGCCTTCAGGACCTCCCTGCCCTGTCCCTATCGAGGACGTGCCTTCCCTCTCCCGTAGTCCCTGTCCCCGAGTCCTTTTTGTTTCCTTCGTAACTGTCAGATCACTCACGGTTGTTTATTGTTTGTGTATTTCTTCCATCCTTTCGCTCCAATTAGGTAGAAACCCCTTGAGGACAGTGACCAAGCCTGTCTTGTTTACTGTCACAGCTCCAGGGTCTGACACTTGGTAGGTGCTCACTTGACTGAAAGAACCGCGAGCCAGGCGTACTACCTGCCCGTGCAGAGCCGAAGAGATGGCTGTGGGTTGCATTGGCGGGTGGTAGGAAAGAAGAGGTAACCCTGGTGGGCTTCCTGGATGGATGAGGCCTCCAGGGTAAGGAATGGTCCGGGCACAGCCTTGGCAGGGGGTGGGGGCGGCTGAGAGCCGAGGAGAACGTGGAGTCTGGGAGAATCACTGCGTACAGCAGCTGTGCTCCCTGGGTTCCCAGAGGAGAGTGCCTGGCCCTGCCTCGGTGGCTTCGGGTGGCAGGACAGTGGAGGACAATGGCGAACCCTGATCTCAGTCCCCAGCCTGCTGCCGTAGCAGCTGCAACTCTTCCCCTAAGCCAGACAGAAAGAGGAGAAAAAAAGGAGAAAGGAAAAAATCCACACCAGTTCCCTGGGAAACATTTGAACACAACATCTCATGAATGAGGAGTGTGTGAAGGCTCCGCGGGCTGTAGGGGGCTGGTGAGTGACCTCGTTTCTGACACCGACCCCGGCCCACCTGCTGCCAGGCACGGCAGAGCCGGCCGCTGCGCAGCCCTCGCCAGGCGGGAGCTTCTGCGGGCGAGGGAAGGAGGCACCGGTGCCCAGCCGGAGCCGCAGGGTCTGATGAGCAATGTGCCTCCCTGTTTCGGCGTCCCAGGTCAACAGGCATCCCCGGTGGCTGCCGAGGCCCAGGTGCGGAGCTTCCAGCCGGGAAAGCAAATGGAAAAGCCACAGACCTGCCCCGGAGAGGCTGGTGGTCTGGAAGGGGAGCGGAACACAGAAAACAGACAGGGGGACCAGGCAGGAGTGACATGGGGACAGGGGGAGGGCTGTCGGGGGCTGGCAGGCCCTGGAGCCCACCCCTCCGTGCGCTGAGAGGTGCACAGAGGTCAAAGGTCGAGAGTGGCATTCTGGGTGGAGGAGGCACCGGCAACTTGGCTGCACTGATGTCCCATGTCATCCCCTCCTTGCCAAGCCCAGCTCCCCCAACGGCCACGGCTGGGTCTCCATGTCCCCGGTGAGACAGCAGATCAGCACGGATGTCACCAGGGTCCCCTGACCCCAGAGGCCGGGCGGACAGTGAAAATGAATAGACCCGGAAGGTTTCCACCAGGTTGGCGTAGAGTGTTAGATTTTGGGTAAAAGAGTGGAGACGGGGTGATGGCTGGTGTCGTGATGAAGAAGTTTCGGTGACGGTGACGATGGAATGAGCTGTCACAGTGGCTGTGGTCGTGATACTCAAAGGGACAATGACGGCGTTGGCAGTGATGGAGAATAGTGGTAACAGCGGTGACCGTAGCAGCAGAATAAAGGTGGTGATGGGGATGTGGGTGGTGGCGGCCGTGACGGAGCAGGTGATGATGATGGGGGAGCGTTTGTAATGACAATGGAGACAGTGGTGACGTCGATGGCACTGAAGATTGGGACAATGTCCTGATCCCTCCCCAACAGGCCCATCCTCCGGGACTGGAGATGCCGACAGCAGCGACGTCACTGGTTCCCACCCTCGGGCAGCACTTGCTGAAATCTCCTTGTGGCCGTCCAACGACAGAGATTTTCCCGGGGACACAAGCTTTCCCGTCCACGGTGCAGCCCCGATGCCTCCGCTGCTCTTCAGCCGGTGCCCGTCACCCAGGTGGGGGAGAATCCCAGACACCCTAACGACTCCACCGTGGCCCTCTAGAGACAGACACGGCCTGGCCATTGATTGGGCTCTTCCCTGGCAGGATTATCCACAGAGAAAACAACGGTGGGAAAGGAGGTCATTTTGCACATTGAAAGAGAGATCAGCTTAGGGAGTAGTAGGTAATATTACTTTAATATTAATATTAAAGGTCAGGCTTGGATCTCCAAGAAACACAACCACCACGTTCCAGCTCCAAAGTCACCTCCTCACAGAAGACCTCCTGGATTGCCCCTGGGCTGAGTAGGGACCCTCCTCAGCACTGCCCTAGCACCTTCTTAGACTGCGGTGCATGATTATGGGCACAAGGTTTTATGATAACTGACTGTGTGTCTGTCTCCTGCATGGACTGTGCCTTCTTTAAAGTCAGGGAGCAGGTCAGCTAATTGGTAGAACAAGGGTCTGGCACACACCAGGCAGCTGGCCCATGACGATGGTCAAGGCCAAGTCTGACAGGGTGGGATCAGGCTCTGTCCATCTCGGGCTTGATTGTTTCGGTCAGCTTGGGCTGCTAGAACCAAATACCGTATTAGTCTGGGTGGCTTCAACAATAGACATTTATTTCTCACAGTTCTGGAGGCTGGAAGTCTAAGATCAAGGTGCCGGCTGCTTCGGTTCCTGGTGAGCCCCTTTCTTGGCTGACAAGTGGCTGCCTTCTCGCCGCAGCAAGAGGGGAGAGCAAGCTCTCGGTCTCTTCTTATAGCGGTGATAATCCCATCATGAGGACCCCACCCCCAGGACCTCACCTAACCCTAACCACCTCCCAAAGGCCCCACCTCCCGAGAGCATCACACTGGGGGTGAGGGCCTCGCCCTACGCACCGGGGAGGAGCGACACAGACATCCAGTCCAGGAAATCGATCGTGTCTCTGGGGAGCCATAGAGCAGCCCTTCAGAAAAGGCGGGAAACAGACAAACCCAGTCCTGGTATGGGGCCGGAGCGCCTGAGGCCAAGGCAGGGCACACAGAGGTGGGTGAGGACTCCCCTGGGCCCCTCTGCTGTGTCCCAGGCTGCCTGTCAGCTGACCTCCTCATTAGCATGAACTTTCTGGGCCCTCGCCAAGCTCCAAATCATCTTAATTAATGACCAGGGACAGTTCAGACGCTGGGGAGGGAGCTTCAGTTTCCAGGCAGGCAGGAGGAGGGAGATCACAGGGACGGTCCCAGCGAGAGCCATCCTCCGGGATGCCTGGGAGAAGAATCGGCTCCCTAGAGGAATTTAGGGAAAATAAGCTGGGTTATTACCTGCTGCTGCATTGCCGGGCTCCACTTGGGGCTCCTTGAGAGGGGGGCCCTTCTTCCTCCTTCACTTCCCTCCACACACGGTTCCTACGTGCCAGGCACCTGGGACACCACCGTTCACTCACTCACCCACCCGTATTTACTGAGCACTTACTAGACACCAGGCGCTGTGCTCAGCGAGGGAGATGCAGGGTGAAGCCCACTGCAGGAGCTCACGGTCTAGTGGCCACGCAGAGAACCTTCCCGCAGGAGACGGGGGGCAGGACGTGCCCGCAAGTGGCTGGAGCACGAGGAAAAGAGAGACCAAGGACACAGGGAGAGAGCGCAGGCTCCGGAGCGAGACCAGCGCGGCCCAAATCAGATGCGTCCCCAGAGTCTCAGCTTCCCCACCTGCAAGGTGGAGACAGAGGTGGTTCACGAGCATTTGGAAAAGGCAGCTCCAAAGCTGGAGGGGAAGGTGAAGTCCGAGGTGGGCGGTGTGCTTCTGGCTGGGGCGTGGCGAGGGGCTTTCCTGAGGAGGTGACTTCCTGGGGAAGCCTTGGCCACGGCCGGCAGAGCGAAGTGCGCTTAGCAGAGGGGCCGGCACTAAGCACACGGCGGAGAAGGGCCGGTGAAAGCAGGCGACCATGCTCTGCCCCAGCGGCCTCTTGTTTGCTGTCGGTCCCCTAATGGGGTGATGAGTTCTGGGAGGTCGGTCTGGGTTTCCCCTGTTGAAAGCAAGACGGGGACAGATGGGGACAACTCAGATCGTTGCCTGAATGATGGGATGGCAGACGACGCCATTCTGTGGATCCAAGGGCAGCCTTAGGATGGGGTCATCGACCTATTTGCTCATGACCCAGCTCAAAGCGAGTTGCTGGGTTTTTAGGGACAGCTGACCCCATTGAGACAAATGGATGACGAGCTGGTGAAGTTTCGAAGAAGTAGCCACCTAGCCCTTTGCCTTGCCACGCTCACAGCAGAGATACTCACGTTATTATTTATATCAGCCGTACCATCTCATTCATCCTAGAAGGCGGGCAGGAACGGCGGCCCCATGCCCAGTTCGCACAGCCGAGGAAACGCAGGCTCGGCAAGGCGCAGTACCGCCCAGGTTCACACGGGCGCAGCGGCCGTCCCAGACGCGGGCCTGTCTCCCATCCCAGGGCTCATTGCAGGAGTCCCTCTCAGCACCAGGGAGCTGCTTCGTGTCTGAGCTTTCTCTTCCACCAAGTGTGACCGTGGGCTACGGGACGCTCTACAAATCATCCTCCTCCCTGGGCCTCCGTTTCCTCACCTGCGCTGTGTACGTGAGTCTCCACTTGCGTGCTTCACTGGGGGAGACCACGCAGGTGCGTAACCCGACACAGGGCCGTGCAAACAGCAGGTGCTCACACCTGAGTCTGCTTTTCCCCTTTCCTGTCTGGGCTGCCGACGCGCCGGTCACAGAGAGCAGAGGCTCCCCGGGCAGCTGCTCCAGGGACAGGGGGTGTGGAGGGCAGGCAGGGAGACCGGAGTGGCAGGAGCCACACGGGTGTGGGGCTGCGGGAAGGAAGTGAGGGCAGGAGGTGAGAATGGAGGAAGGGAGTGTGGCCACCTCGAGCCAGCGGGGCCCGCCTGAAGCAGAAATGGGAACAGCACACACTCGCCGTGTCATGCAAATGATAAACAATAATAATAACACTGGTTTGCATGTAATGAGAAAGACTACAGGGACCGAATTACCTTGGTAATGGGCTGCAGATGTCAGGGACCCATTTGTTTCTTGAGGGAAGAGCTGAGGATTGCATCCTCCCCCTCCTCTCATACACACACACGCACACAGAGGATGCCGCTCAGGGTGGGGAGAGGGAGGACGGGTCCTGCAGGAGCCAAGCAGGGCGGGCGGGGCAGAGGCACGGGCCTAGGGGGGCCAGGGCGGAACGTGTGGTCATTGTCACTGCCTGTCACACATCTCCTGCTCTCATCTTTTGGACACAGAAGGTTTGCATTTTCCAGGCCCCCTGTGGTTGCTGGGCCACTGAGTCGTCAGGGGAGTGATGCGGGTCACCTTGGGCTGCACCCTTATTGGCGGGTGTGGGACCCTCCGGAACTCCCTTCCTCTGCCGCAGAGCTTGTGCCAGTGCAGGAGACCCGGCGCCCTGTCGGCCGGGGCCTGCTGTGGACACGAGACAGCCTAGAGCCCCCATCACAGCGGACGTGCAGCGGAGAAAGAAACAAACCTTTGTCGATGTAAGCCACCGAAGATGGGGCTGTTGTCACTGCAGCATTACTGGCTAACACGAGGCCCTCTTTGGGGCCAGTGTCTGAGATGAGCCCCAGACCCAGGCGTTGTGTGGCTGCCCAAAACCACAGCTTTCCCTGGTCAGATGGAAACTGTCCCCAAGCCTCCGAGATGGGGAGATGGGTCTCAGGGCCTTGAATCATGATGGTCTTGTCCCCACATGGCTTTGTTTTGTGGGCTATGACATTGCTCCAGGAGTGACATGTCACTGTGCAGCTCAGGAAATAAAAATCGGGCAGGATGTCCGGTATCACAGAGGCAGAAGGTGATCTGTCTGCTGAACTTTGCTTTCTCAAATATTTTTTGGGTCATCAGATGTCAGAGCACTGTGGCTTTGGGGTCAGAGCCTGGCATGTTATCCAGCTGTTCAATAAGTGGTGATTGTCATTAACAACGCTCTCACCCCGTCCCCTTGTTATGAGGAGGGAAACTGAGGCTCACGTTTTCAAGATGCACTGTGTTGTTGTTGTTAACCTCCCTGGACCCCCCTCGAGTTTCCCTCCACATTTCCCATGGATCTGAGGTCTCTGAGAACCTGAATATGACCTTCGTCTCTTATTTAAGGAGGCGCAGGGGTGCGGTGAACTTCGTGAGACTAAAGCTCAGACCCGGGTCCGAATCTCGTGGGCTGGGCCGTGGCGCGCCCCACTGCCAGGTGAGCGAAGGCGCGACCAGCTCTCCCTTTGCCTTTCGTCACCCCAGAGCTCAGCTGGAGACTCGCTCCAGGGTTTCTCACTGCAGGGCCGAGCCGGTGCCCGGGGACCCTTCTCGGCAACCTGCCCACCTCTGCTCTCGTGAATACCCCAGCCCCGGCCCTTCTTGCAGGGAGGGGCGGTTCCTCGGCGCTTGGGTCCGGTCCGCAGCTCAGCCTCGGATCCCTGCTGGTTTGCACAGTGCTCGGCCTCTCTGTGTGGATTGTGCTGTCACTGCCTCCCCGACCCACACACCACACACTCACGGAGTCCACCGCGTAGCCCTCACCGCCCGAACGCATACATCACGTTTAAACAAGGAGCAAAGTGGTTTAGCAGCTTAAGCTGGAATAACAACATTGGTAGTGAACACGGAGGGAGACTTTATTCTATGCCGGGGACTGTTCTCAATGCTCCAGGCGTGTTGACCTCTTTCCTCCTTGCAACAATGCCAAGCATTGGTATGATTGCTTTATGGCTGAGGAAACTGAGGCACGGAGCATGGAAGTGACTTGCCCAGGGCCACGCAGTGCTCAGCAGCAGGGACTGCGTTCAAGCTCCGGATGCTACTCCCTTGAATCTCCCCTCCTGACCCCTGCACTGTGTACCTTTCTGGAAGGGACTTCTGGCGTCCTCAGATTCAACCCTATTTGGGGATGAGGCACAGAGAGGCAAAGTGACTTTCTTTAGCTCCCAGGGAACGTTGGTGGCAGATCCGGTTACTGATCCGCTCCCACCGATTCTATTCCGGGTTCCCCGCATCCCTCCCACGGAGCGTGGTCCGATCCGCACAGGGCTGCGGGCTTTGGATTCTCTCTTTCCCGCTCCGCCTACAGGGCTCCCTCCTTCTCCCCAAAGCCCCAGCCCCCACTGGAGGAGATGAGCCCACCCACCCGTCTCAGGAACCGCAGTGTGCGATCTGTTCCTCTCCCGGGCACATCTGGAAGTCATTCAGAGATGACACAGCACAGCAAGAGAGGTGCCTGCCCAGCCGCCGGCCTCTGTGCCGGAGCTGCCAGCCGCGGAGGGCGTGCGATCGGGAGGGAGGGGCTCCCGGCAGGCCAGGCCCCCGCTGAGCCCGTTATAATCCTTCGAGAGAGAGAGAGAACAGGGCTGTGTTCTGCTTGGCCGCACCTGGCTTCCGATCCTACCCACGCCCCGAGTCCTGCAGCCTCCCCTCCAAACACCTCTGCTTGACAAAGAGAGGAAACCGATCCTCACACAGAGACAACGACTTGCTAAGGAATCCCAGAGGGCCCAGACGAACATTAAAGGGCAGGGCGAGGTGAAAACAAGTCCCAGCGAGGCAATAGGTGAGTCTCAGGGGTTTTTTGGACAACAAGCAAGAAAGAGAATTAGGCAGAAAGCCCACAGAGCTCTGTATTTACCTCCTCAATGACATACCATGGAACATTAAAACTAATCAGCTATGCAATGATTTTTATTGTATAAGCCAATAAAATGGAAAAAGTACATTTTCACTGTTAATGGTTAGGCTGAGTTTTTTGAACCTTATATTTTATAGCTTCATGATTCCTCCAGATTTTTTTTAAAAAGAAATTCTTCCGTACTGAACAAAGTCACTCTTAAACATTCCACATCCATGCGTGAGACGGACATGATCACTGCTCCTATGTTCTCTCTGGCCCGCCTTCCCTCTTGCTATGTGACTTCATAGGAGAGTAGGTGACCGTTGCGCAGACTCCTGCACTGTTGACTTCGGCTGTGGCCCTGTGGCTTGCTCTGGCCAAGGGCATGTGGGAGGAAGTGACAGAGAGGCAGTTTGCTTTTCTATGCGTCCTTTGCAAAATTTCTGTCCTCTGACACGAGCAGGGCATGCCCCAGGTTGCTTCGTCTTGGCATGAGAGACACACGGCGCAGACCTGACTTAACCCACAGCTGAACCCGGGGGTCTAGAGCCCCATCCTCCATCGCAGCCAGCCCGCAGACCCACGAGCACAGGGCACGCGGCTTTATTGCAACAAAACGCGGCTAATTCCACATTACACTTAAGGATGCAGAGAATCTTAGAAACTCAAGTTTGGAAGAAACTTTTTCTTTCTTATTAATGACCATCATTTATTGGGGGCTTAGTAAGTGCCAGGCTGTGTACTAGATAGTTGGCATGCAGCGCCATTTTTAAGGGGGGAAATGGGAGCTCACAGAGGTCAGGTACCTGGCCCAAGGTCACTTAGCTAATCAGTGGTGGAACTGGGATGTCAGACGCAGGTCTGGCCGGCTCCAAAAGCCCCACTCATCCACGCCGCCGCCCTCACGTCCTGGGGTTGGCCAACCTCAACCCTCCCTGCCCCAGGCCTCGCTGACATTGACTCATCCCCCAAGATCCTTGCCAAGGTCTCCATCAGTGTGCTTTCCAGTCCTTTCATTAAATAAAAAGGAGCTTATCTCCTCACCCCCAGAAAGGGCACTCCATCTTTGAACATTTCTGGTTATTGGAAATTCTTCCTGGTGTTGAGCCAAACCTGTCCCTCTGAAGCATCTGTCTTTCGGTCCTGATTGTTTTCCTCCCTTGGGGCTACATAGAAAGGTGGTGAACGCTCTTCCATATTCCAGCTTTTCAAATGCCACAAGAAACGTTTCACATTCACCCCGTGTTTTCTCTTCCCTGAACTCTTCCCCCGCTTCCTCTAGCTGCCCTAAAGAAAACACACTTGCGTTGTGAAATATTATGTACAGAAAGTGTGCAGGATATAAAAGCACAGTTAGACACACAGCTCAAAAGTGAGTCCCACATAGCCCCTTCCGGGTCAGGAGACGGAACTTTGCCATGTCCTGAAGGCCCTGCGTGTGCTTCCTAATCACCCATGCCCCTCACCCAGTCGCACCCACTGTGCCGACATACATGATAATAATTTCCTGGCTTTTTAAAATGGTTTTATTACCTCTGCAGTTTCGTGTTGCTTTCTGTGAATGGAGTCATACTGTGATACTCTTCCATGCTTCACGTCTTCTGATTCACGTTTTGTTTACAACATTCGTGTTGTTGCTTGTAGCTACACTTCATTTTTTAAGTGCATAATATTCCACAGTACACATATAGAATAATTTGCACGTCCATCCTGTTGTTGGTGGACATGTGGGATATGCCAAGGTTTGGGCTGCGATACGCAGTGTTGCTAGGAATATTCTGCGACATGTACTTTGATCACACGTCTAACAGTTTCTTTTGAATCACAGGATATGGTATTTTTATTAGACAATTCCAGGCTGCTTTCCAAGGTGATGGAATCTAGTTCATGCACCCACCAAGAGTTTTTGTGAATTTCCATTGCTCCTCTGGCATAACAGGGCTTGGTTCCCTGGCCTTCTTATCCCGGCTATTCAGTCTCCAAAAGGCCTCCACGTATGCACACACAGTGCATTCATGGGCACAGTGTGCACACACATGCCAGCACGTATGCACACACAATGCATTCATGTACACAGAGTGTGCACACACAGGCCAGCACGTATGTACACACAATGCATTCGTGTATACAATATGCACACATGGCAGCACGTATGCACACAGGATGCATTCATGTACACAGAGTGTGCACAAACAGGCCAGCACACATGCACACACAATGCATTCATGTACACAGAGTGCACACACATGCCAGCACATATTTACACACAGTGCATCCATGCATGCAGAGTGTGTACACACATGCCAACACATATACACACACGATGCATTCATATACACAGAGTGTGCACACACAGGCCAGCACGTATGTACACACAATGCATTCGTGTATATAGTATGCACACACATGCCAGCACATATGCACACACAATGCATTCATGTACACAGTGTGCACACACATGCCAGCACACATGCACACACAATGCATTCATGTACACAGAGTGCACACACATGCCAGAACATATTTACACACAGTGCATCCATGCATGCAGAGTGTGCACACACATGCCAACACATATACACACGATGCATTCACGTACACAGAGTGTGCACACACATGCCAGCACATATTTACACACAATGCATTCATGTACACAGTATGCATACACATGCCAGCACACATGCACACACAGTGCATTCATGCATGCAGAGTGTGCACAAACATGCCAGCACATGTGCAGACATGATGCATTCATGTACACAAAGTGTGCACACATGTGCTAGCATGTATGCACACAGGATGCATTCATGTACACAGAGTGTGCACACACATGCAAGCACATATGTACACATGATGCATTCATGTACACAGAGTGTGCACACACATGCTAGCATGCATGAACACATGATGCATTCATGTATACAGAGTGTGTGCACACATGCTAGCACATATGTACACACAATGTATTCATGTACACAGAGTGTGCACACACATGCCATCACATATGTACACATGATGCATTCATGTACACAGAGTTGCACACACATGCTAGCACACATGATGCATTCATGTACACAGAGTGTGCATACACTTGCCAGCACATATGTACACACAATGTATTCATGTACACAGAGTTGCACACACATGCTAGCATGTATGCACACATGATGCATTCATGTACACAGAGTGTGCACACACATGCCAGCATGCACAGACCCACCCAGCAGTACATGAGTTATGTGTACAGACGAGGAGCCCCACTTGACTGGGTCTGAGAAGACACACAATCTACTAGGAGAAATCGCTGTGACAAAGAAGGTAAAGAAACTGGTGCCACTGAGTCCCAGTCCTAATTCTGTACGTCTGTGAGTGGGTGAAAAATAAAAGTAATCACCATCAAATTCTGGTGTTTAGATAAATAAATAAATTAAATTACAGTAAGTCCACCCTCGTTGTTCCTGGTAGGAGACTGGATCGTGGGGCTGCCTCTTCACTTCCTGGCAGGTACAGCAGGATTAGACACCCACACTCTCGAGCACACGGCTTCACGGTGCCTCCTGCCGTAGCCCAGCTGCCAGTCCTCATCTCTTGAGCTGGGGCCCAGCCTGTGTCCTGCTTTGGCCAATGGAAAGGCAGCGGATGTGGTATGAGCAGAGACTAAACTTGAGCTTGTGTAATTCAGCCTGTGCTCTCTCTGCTTGGCTGGGCCCTCCAGGAGCAGCACATGCCCCGCCGAGCCCAGCCAAGATCAGCCACCTCCAGCCAACAGGAGCGAATTCAGTGCTGCCGTCGTGTGCCAGGGAGATTTTGTTTTGGAGCAATAATTCACCAACGCCATCACTGTTGCCATCATCACCATGACTCTGTCGGCAATAGCTACCATTTATTGAGCATTTACTATGTGCCAGGCCCCGTGCTAAGAACTCCACATACATCGTCTCGTGGAGTCTGCACACTCCAAGATGACGTGCTATAGTAGACAGCTTTATCTCCATTTTGCAGTGGGAATCTGAGGCTCAGAAAAGTTAAGAGTCTTTCCCAAGGTCACACAGTTAGTAAGAGGAGGGACTGAAATTTATGCTTGGGCCTCTCTGGTTCGAGAGCCCATGCCTAGCTTGGGAGAGTGGTAGGAGGAATCTTTTTAAACAAATTTTTGGATTACTGCATTGAGTCGGTATTTGTGGAAGCTGCGATGAGAAGGCATCAGAGGACGCCGGCGTCACACACAGGCAAACGTTCAAGGTCAGACTGAGAGGAGCAGGAGCAGGCAGAAGGCGGGGCCTCGCGTGAACTCTCTCCTTTGACGGCTCAGGCTAGACTTTCTCCCGGACACTAGACTCTGGCAGAAAAGCCCTGGCCTTGTGTTCTTGGGGACGCAACAGTGAGAGATTTGGCCCAGGTCAGAGCTGGGTTGGAGCCCAGCTGGGGTGTCCCTGGGCGAGGCAGGTCCTCAGCTGAGGCTTCATTCCCTCATCTGTAACACGGGAGGGAGAAAAGTCCTCCCTTCATCCTTTCTCCGAGCTTGTTATTAGGGACAAATGGTGCGAGGGACATGAAGCGTTTGTCAGTAACGGAGCCCTCCACCGACGGTGGTGGCTGTCACTTCCCTTGTTACATTTACGGTGTGGGCGCCCCTGGTGGGCACCAGCCATTCGGCTCTCCCGGGTGGTCCCGCGCCAGGAGGACGGATGGGAGGGCGGCGGAACATGAGAGCCAGAACGTGGAGAACAGCGAGAAGCACTGAGCTGTCTGGGCCTCAGGACGACCCTCAGGTTGGCTGAGCCCACGGTGGGTCCCGGGCGCTGGGGGGCAGTGTTGTTTCTCTGCCCTCCCACCCAGCCTGGGAAGACTCGAGTCTGGGAGGGAGACGTCCCCATCTCGTTACTCAGAGAAGGACGCCCGGACCGCGGGGCCACGTGGGCGATTCGGGGGGACTCTGAGGCTCCAGGGCAGCCCAGGCAAATTCGGGGGGCCAGCACCCCCGCAGCCCGAGAGCGGTCACGTGGGCGGGAGGCCGTCCCGAACGTCCTGGGCTCTGCGGGACGGCCGGAAGGGGCCCTGCCTTGACCTTCGTCTTTCATGTGTGTTAGCCTCTGCAAAAGCTCTTTCATTTCTCCCTGGAACACATCTGACAGCTCTCCTCACTCCTCTGTGTGTGGGTCTGCCTTTGTTTGGTTGAATAAAGAAGCTTGTTACTGGAGAAAATGCCTCGGCAAGTGTCAGCGAAGGTATCTGTTTCCTTGAAGAAACTCCCACAAAACCTTTCAAGCTGCTGCCTTCGCGTCCCCAGGCCCCTCGGATCCAAAGGCCTCTGTTTTCCGCACTCTCCTTAGCGGTTGCTGGGAGATTTTCCAGCTCTCTCCGGCAGCAGGAGAGGTGAGTCCTGCCTCTGGAGGCCCTGGGGCACTTGGCGACTTGGTCTCCATCATTTTGCTCCCCTCGCGGTTGGCCTGAGCCAAGGGCCGGGCGCCGGGAGGACGGGCAGTGAATCCGGGTCAGGTTGGGTCGGCCTAGGAGGTCGACCCCTTCAGGTTTCCCAAGACCCAAGTGGGTCTTCCTGAAGTTTCTAGCATCAGGGCATTGTCTAGAGAAGACAGCGTGAAGGTGTCGGCGAGGATGTTGTACTCCACCCCCGTCTTCCCCTCCGGTTCCATCCCCCCGCTTCCCACCTTCCCCACCATCCTGGGGTGCAGCTCCCTTTCCTCTCTGCGCCTTTACTCCCGGGGACCCCCGGCCCGGGATGCCCCTCTTCCTCTCGCGGACCCAGTTCCAAGATCGCCTTCCCGTAGAACCGTCTCTGACCACCCAGGGAGCCGCCCCTCCACCCCGCCTCTCCCCTCCGTACCTGCTTTTATTTTAGTCCTTGCTGCACGATGCTGAACAACCCGCGCCGACGTCCGTCTCCCACGGGCCAGGAGCTTCTCGGAGGTCAGAGCTGGCCCCGTGCTCGGTGCCCGGCGCTCCACAGGGCTTTCCCTGGCCTCGAGGACGGGTCCCACCCACGTTGCCTTTGGTGGTGGAGTCCCTGCAAGGGCAGGAAGGGCAGGAGCCGGCATGACCATATGATCACTTTGGTTTCCAGACTTTCCTGGGTTCATGAAGAACAGGAAAAAATGCTCGGTGATAGTCCTCAAATAGCGAAGGTGACACCTCCCCCAGGACCCCCAGCATCGAGACCTCTGCAAGAGAGAGAATCCGATCGTCCTGTTTGCCTCCACCTGGAAAAAGCATCGATACTGGGCAGGGTCCTCCTGTCTCCTCGGGGGTGACAGGAGTCTTCACGGACCTGGGCTCTGACCCTGATCGCACCTGACGTGACGGGATGGCAGGGTCTCCGGGCTCCCGGCACAGGCCAAAGACCCTCTGCAGAAGGATGCATTTTGGGTGCCTTTCCTCGAAGGTCACAGTGGGCAGGGCAGGCCCCCAGCCGTTTTGGTCCCTGCAGAAGCACCTCGCGCCATGTGGAGCAGATGGAAGTCTGTCAGAAGGGGTCTCCCTTTGTGCTAGGAAAGCATCCGGCCTCACCAAGGGAACCGCCGGAAGGAGGGTGAAGTGAAATAAATGTTGAGTCCCTGCGGCATTTCAAACCTGCAGGTGGCCACAGCATGCTTCTCTAAGCCCCAGTTCGGGGCCTCCACGGATGGAGTCTCAGTACCCAGAGCGCTCTGAGGCCCCAGCAGGGACAAGAACTGAAGCGCATCACGCGCTCTGTGTGTATCAGCAGGTGCTGGTCTGTTTCCTCCCCTTACGCCCCAATGAAGGAAGGTCTAAGTCTTGTCCTATTCACAGGTGTGGAAATGGGACTCGTGTCGGCGAAGTGACCTGCTCCAGGACACGGAAGGACCAGATCTCCAGCCCAGTTAGACTCCAAAGCACGTGCCCTTGGCCTCTGTCCCATCCTGCCCCACGGCGAGCCCCAGCGGCCCTTGGGTGCCCAGCTCATCACCTCCCCAACCCCCGCTGCTGCCTGTCCCAGCCCCCTGGAAGCTGCATCTTGTTCCTGGGCCACCCAAGGGTTCTGTCCCACCCCATCCACCCGAGGGTGAGCAGAGGTGAGCCCCAGTCAGCAGCAGGAACTGCTGCTCCAGAGTTTTCTCTGCCCAGCAGATGGGGACCACGCCGGTCACCCAAAGAGGCTTCGAGTCTCCACATATCCTGCCTGAGGCTCATCCTGCCCGGGCTTCGCCTTGGCTGTCCTTCAGAGGTGTTTCTGCTCCTTCTCTGGGTCCTGAACTATGATCATCCCTAGCCCAGTGGGCCGGAGTCCAATGCACGACCTCCCTCCACGATGGCTCTTGTCCTCGCCCCAGATAACACCCTTGGCCCCCAAATACTGACGGCCACAAACTGCTGGGTTCCGCCCTGGGCCAGGTTCTTCTGTGAGGACATGATGTCATAACCCAAGTTGCTCTCCACGAGGCAGGCGTACACCCCGGGCATGGCCTTGGCACTTTCCTGTCTCATCTCTACTAATCCACATTGAGTTTCAGAGCTCCCATTGTGCAGATGAGGAAACTGAGGCTCAGAGAGAGGGAATGATTCTCCCAAGGTGGCAAGGCTGACAATGTGGGCTGTGTGACCACAAAGCCCAGGCTCTCTCCATTCCCTGGACACTGTGAGTGCACCACCGCCTCACGGGGGGTCAGTTATCCCGGGCTTGGTGCTATGGGGTGGGACCAAACTGCTTTCTCCTTAATGAGTGTTCTGCGTTGACGAGGGCTCAGCCTGAAACCACCAAGGATCCCGGCCATAGACTAGGATTTGTCTGTGAAGTGCCACACTTAGGTGTGGCTCTGTCCTCCCTGCGTGTGGGTAAGACCGGCTGACGACAGTCCGCGGCACAACAATAACAGTAATAATATCGCAGACCGACATCCCACGAGTCTCTCCTGGGTGCCCAGCCCTTTCCATGCAGCAGGGCTAGAGAGAGGCGGCTCGTCCTCGAATGAAGTGGACGCTCTGCCCTGCATCGAGGATCCAAGGGACAAAGGGTCTTCCCGCTTTTCTCGGAAGCCTGGACATCCGATCTGTCACCAGGTCCCCCCAGAGCCCAACCCACCCCTGTCCTCCCCTTTCCTGGGCCAGATGACATAATGAGGCTTTTGCTTTGTTGCAAAAGGGGGGAGGGAAAAAAGAAACACCCTCAACAACCAACAAGAAATAATTAGCGCACATTGTGTCATTAAACACTAGACTTTAATTAAATCGCGTGGAGATAAATACCTCTAACGACTGGAAATCTGGGGACCGCAGACAGCAAAGCACTCAGCATAATGGAGTAATAGACTCCGCAGATAGCGTCAAGTCAGGGATTCCGACTTGATTAAGAATCTGACTAAATTGGGTTGTCACCTTGCATGCTGCACCTACTACCTGAAAATTGCTCATTATCTTCCCCATTTGATCTTCTCGGAGCTAACAAGCCTTTGCGGAGACCGGCCCAATGATCAAAGGACCCATTTATTTGGAATTCTTCCCCTGGTCGGGCTGAGGTCCTCATCGCCGGCGTCTCCGTCCTCCCCTTTATTTTATTTGTAATGAATCATCACCTGGCAGCAGCCAGCGGCGGGGCCAGGCTAGAGGTGACCTCTGTGATGTCCGAGAGGACCGTCCCTTCTGTGACCCTGACCGCGGGGGCTGAGGCGCCTGGCTCGGGGGGCAGCAGGGAGGTCTCTCTCCAGCCTTCGCCCCCTCCCTGCGGCCAGCCACCCAGTGCAATCGCAAATGCTTCTCTTGAGTTTGATCTCTCCTCCTTCTGTTCGCTGCGGCTGCCCAAGGTCAGCGCACCCCGTGTGTGCAGAGCGAGAATATCCAGCCAGAGCGACGCTTCCAAGCCCAGCTCTGATTAAACGCCAGCAAGGGTTCCCACGTCCTATTAGAAGACAAACAAGTTTCTTTCCTGGCTCTCAAAGCCCTCTCCGTTCTGATCCCAGCCCACTTCCCCAGCGCCATGTGGAATATGTCTCTGACTCATGCCTCCAGGAAGCCCCTACGCACCGGTCACACGGAGTTACCCTCGTCCCTAATCCAACCCTGCCTTTCCTTACCCTTTCCTCTTAGCCTCCGCTCATTCTGTTCCCTCCACTCGCAATGCCCTTCCTCGTTAGCTCAGCCTGTCAATGTTGCGTGCACTCCTCAGGGCCGGCTTCCAGTACTCCTCAGCCACAAAGCCTTCTCTAAAAGCTGAGCTCAGGGGCATTTGCATTCAGGGCCAACCCAGCGTGACATCACAAGCAAGACCCCATTCATTTACCTGCCCCTCAGACAGTGCCCACTGTGCTCCAGGCACTGTAGCAGGCTCCGGGATGGCACAATGAGCCAGAGTGGGGCCTGAGGGACTCAGGGGACGAGAGACCATTGAGCCAACACAAAGTTTGTGGGGCGTAGTGATGGGGTGCTGGGGTATTAAGGAACCCAGGGCAGAGCAGGCAAGAGGACATTACCCAGGGGGGCAGGAGGGCTCAGGAGGCTTCTTAGAAATCAGCTAGGCATTCCAGTGGAGGAAAGAGCAAGTTGCACCCGGCCCTCTCAGGGGCCCAAAGATTCTCCATGGGGCTGGAGCTGAGACAGTGAATGGTGTGGGGTCAGGGAGGCGAGAAAAGACATAAGTGAGCTGGGTAGGTCTGAGCAGCAAAGCCAGGGAGGTTACTGGGTTTAGACCGAATCCTCTCCACCGAGAGCCATCAGAAAGCCTCTGAGCCTCAGTATGTCCATCTGTGGAATGGATAATTCACACACCCTGACAGCTGAGCAGGGCTGGGGCTCAGATCATCCCCTGCCAGGGTGGATCTGCCGTACAGGTGCCCTCAGGAGACCTGGTCCCCAAGGCTGTCCCTTCCTCAGGGTGTCCCTCCCAAGAGTGAGCAGAGTCCTGCTGTTTACTTCTGGTCCAAGCCATTTCTTCAAAGGGTTAAGAAGATAACCTCTTCACGTTCCCTTGTTTCGTCCTGTACAATCTTACAGAGGCAGCTAGCGTTGTACCCAACTTACAGATAAGAAATGTGAGGCACAAAAAGGATACTCAAGTGGAAGTTCTGGCATTTAATTCACATACACAGCAAGTTCTCAACAAATGGTAGTTTCTGATGATGATAACAATGGTGTTGATGGTGGTCGTGATGGCGATTTTATATACAGTAAGTGATCCTTAAATGTCTCTGAAGGTGAAATCAACTGAAACTGGCAAATGTCCAGCCAGAATGTGTCCCCCAGCCCCCAAGGAAAGCAGACGAGTCACATCCCAAAGTCCTGACAGTTGCCCCCGGTTCTGGGTGGGAGAGAGCCTTGACTGCCCGGGCACCATCCCAAGGTGGGAGAGCCAGGCCCCCTCCCCCGTGCCCCCTCTCCTGTTCAGACACCCCATTTCAAGGCCCAGCCCTCCGGAGGGAAGGTGAGGGAGGCAGATGCCTGGCCTGGGGGAGCACAGGAAGCTGGAGCCAAGGGACGATTGTGAAGCCAGAGAGTGACCAAAGAAAAGACCCCGCTGCAGAGAAGAGTCAATAATTCACACAGTTCCTTTAAATATTTAGGTCGCTAGCTGCTTAAAATATAAAACGGTACCTTTGAATATATATATGTGTATTTGTAGTTTGATCACAGAGACACCGACGCAACGCTGTCGACAGGACGTCGGGGGTGGAAGGGTGTGGTGGGCGCTGGAACCCTCGGGGACATGCAAATTAGTTGTGCAGGTAGGAGGGAGTGTGATAGGGAGACACCCCTCATCGCTGTCACACATGAACACTTACGTGTGCTGGGCACGGTGCTGAGTGCTTGTCTGCTAACTCATTCATTCATGCACTCATGCATTCACTCATTCATGCACCCATGCATTCACTCATTCATGCACCCATGCATTCACTCATGCATTCACCCATGCATTCACCCATGCATTCCCCCATGCATTCACCCATGCATTCACCCATGCATTCACTCATTCATTCACCCATGCATTCACCCATGCATTCACTCATGCATTCACCCATGCATTCACTCATTCATTCACCCATGCATTCACCCATGCATTCACCCATGCATTCACCCATGCATTCACCCATGCATTCACCCATTCATTCACCCATGCATTCACCCATGCATTCACCCATGCATTCACTCATGCATTCACCCATGCATTCACCCATGCATTCACCCATGCATTCACTCATTCATTCCCCCATGCATTCACCCATGCATTCACTCATGCATTCACCCATGCATTCCC